>PVKH010029304.1:0-12674 GCA_004027955.1 Chaetophractus vellerosus | reverse complement strand
ACTAGAACAGAGAGTTAGCAAGTTGGTTGGAAATAAAACTTGTAAACTTTGTATTCTTTATCTGCATGGACATAAAATAGAGAAAATTAGTTGCTTATAGAGATGAGAATGAAGCAAATGGGCAGAGAGAAGCAAGGACAGGGTAATAATTCTTGATTCCAGCTTCTTCCTGAGGGTCAGCTGCACTCTTATCCTTGGGTTCTATGGGAGACCCTTGTATCCTTCTGCCAAGTTCCCTACCCCCCTTTTAAAAAGATTTTATTTATTTATTTATTTATTACCTCCTTGCTGCTTGTGCTCGCTGTGTCCATTTTGCTGTGCGTTTTTCTGTGTCTGCTTGTCTCCCTTTGTTGTGTCATCTTGTTGCGCCAGCTCACCGCGCCACACGGGCCATCAGCTCACTGCGCCATGCGGCCAGCTTGCCTTCACCAGGAGGCCCCAGGAATCAAACCCGGGGTTTTCTATATGGTAAACAGGAGCCCAACCACTTGAGCCACATCTGCTTCTCCACACCCCTTTTTATTATTATACTGATTCAAGGAATTTCCTATTACTCTCAACTAGAAGAATCCTAATTAGCTAATCATATTTTGCCACCTGTCCATTTATCCTTGCTCACCATCCAGTGTGTTATCCCTTCCTGGCATCTACCCCTCCACCCCATCTCTGTGGTCATGTCCTTGACTCAATTTCCTAGTGTTGCCTTCCCACCCAAACCTTCCTCTTCTTCACTATACTAACTCCTACTTATCGTTTAGCCTCATTAAAATGTCCCTTACTCTGGGAAGTTTTCCTTAGTTCTTCTCCCAGATCAGGTCCCCTTGATATGTTCTCCCATTGCAGTGTGCTTCCCCTATCTTCACTGGCAGCATGAATAAATTTAAATGCCAGTACACTATTGCATTTTTGGTTTGTAACTCCATTATTTAACTTCCTACAGGATCTAAAAGGCAAATGTATAAAATGTAATGATAAATCAGTAGTTTTAGACTCATCACGTATAAACGTGTAATTTGTGAGAAGAACAACATAAAGGTGGAGGGATGGAGGAATATAGGATATATTGAAGTTGGGTTGATATCAAAGCAAAAGAAATTGTTATAGACTTACAATGCTAAATATAAGCCCCATGGTAACTACAAAGAAATTATCAGAAAATATGCAAGCTCATAGACACAGGAATTAGAATACAAGTTTCCAGGGGTGGGGCAGGGGAACAGGGAGTAAATATATAATGGGTGTAGGGTTTCTATTTGAGGAGAAGGGCAAGTCTTAGTGATGGAAGCTGGTGAGAGCACTGCAATATTGTGAATGTGATTAATCCCATAAAATGGTGTTCTTGGGAGTGGTTGAGATGAGAAAATGTATGTTGTCTTTATGTTCCCACAATTAAAAAGATAAAAGAAAGCAACTGAAGAGACAATGACAATTAAATGTAATATATGATCCTGGATGAGATCTAACAATGGAGCAGAAATGGCTCAAAGGGACACTATTAGTAGATATGAAAAAATTCGAATATAGACTGTAAGCTTTATACCAATGTAAAATGTCTTGATCTTCATAAATGCACTTAAGGTGGTCACATAAGTGAATATCCTTGTTCTTAGGAAATGTACATGGCTGTAGTTAAGTGTTCAAGGAGCGTGGTGTAAACAACCTACACTTGAGTGCTCAGAAAATGGACGGATGGATGGACAGATAGACAGACACAGACAGACAGATAGAAAGAAGACAGACAGACAGACAGACAGACAGACAGACAGATAGATAGATAGATAGATAGATAGATAGATAGATAGATAGATAGACAGAATGAAAGAATGAATGTAGCAAAATGTTAAAATTGGTGGGTCTGGGTATCTGGGGAGGCTGGAGTTCTTTGTATGGGGTTGGCATGATTTCTACTACATTATTCTTCATTTTTAAAAGTAAAAAATAAAGTCCCTTGTTTAAAGTGCGTATATTAAATAGCAGCCATTTAAAATGATATAACAAACATGAAAATAAAAAGATTCAAAGTCAAGCATTTAGGTAAAATTGGGAATCTTTCTTACATGGGTTTTCTACCACAGCTCAGTCTTACCCTGATTTATATCCTCAGGCTTTGACAGTGGTTTCTGATATTGCTATTATTCTTGGAATATCTTACTGGGATAAACCAGGGATTTCAGGTTATCTTGGTATCAGAAGTTTCCTGATAACCACAACTTCCCTCAGTCACAGCAACAGGTGATTTATTTATCATGTTTGACTCTTAGACTGAATCTTGAGCCAGCTTGGCCCTGCCCTCTGGCCACTTGCTCCTGTTTCTTTGACATCTTTTCTTATAAACAGCAAACGTAGAAAGAAAATAATTAGTTAAGCCGGCTGTGTTAGCAGTGTGAATCTCTGTGACTATCTTTTTCATGATAAGGGAGTAAAATTATATTCTCCTCAGAAAAAGAAAAGGAGCTATTCCTCTTCTGAAACTTTTCCTCACTAGGAAGACCTTAATTTTGCATAAAACAAATTACCATAATAGTTACTCTATGAACTAGTTGTAGATACAAAGTATTTCTAGTTAAAGGAAATACTTTGCTTTTAAAAAAACAAGCCGTGTAAATGGAAAGTTTAACAATGCTTTACAACAAAGACGCTCAGTCATCCCATCTCGCCACAATTCTGCATGAAAAAAGCAAAATGAATACTCAAAATAGTCACGCTGCAGCTTTTCTTTTGTTATCTTATGTCATTTTTCTCCCCAACTCCAAAAGCACAAAATCTCCAAAGGCTGCCAGCAATATGAGCCACTAAATCAATGAATCTTGGACCCACTGTTCGGATTAGCCTCCTCTGCAATCAGCATCGTTCACTAGGGGAACAGAGTGGCCGTGTGGAAAGTCCCCTTCTACCCACTCTTCATTCAACTTGCTCCCTTGGAGTCCCTACTTCCTACTCTCAGGACCAGCTAGTGGAGGCCTCAATCCATGGGATTTTAACAGCCACTGGAACTGCCTTTAGGATTGTTAAACCGAGCCAAATGAGTTTAGAGGAGGTGAACTGCAGAAAGAAAACCGCTTTTCCTCATCAATTCAATAGAATTCCAGAATACAGTCAAGAGTTACCAGTAGAGAACCACTCCTTTTTAAGACTATCTCTAGATAGTCTAAACTAGTAACTCAATCTCTCTGCTCTTACATTTATGTAGGGGGAATACTTAGATAGGAAGAAATAATAATATCAATAGCAATCACTAAGATTTACTGAGTGCTATGTGTCCAACACCACATATTACCTCATGTAATCCCTAATATAGTGTAGGCTGGATGCTATTATCTCCATTGTACAGGCACTGAGAGTTGATGGTAACCTACCCAATAGTGGTCTGCCCCATGATTCCGTCTCTGCTGAAGCAGAGGAGACTTCTTCGGCTGGTCACTGGGCAAAGCTAAGAGCTCTGCCCTTTTTTTCTAAGGGGCAGAAAGGCAAATGAAAGACCTTACACTATGGGGGCAGGGAGGGGGAAGGGCAATTGTAATGCGGGGTTTTTTTGGGACTTGGGAATTGTCGTGGATGATGTTGCAATGGAGGATGTAGGCCAGTTTGTATCATCATGTATCATGCGGAACTGTATGGGAGAGAGGGTGGTCTACAGTCTGAACTGTGGTCCATGCTTGGTGGCAAAGCCCCAAATTGTGTATATCTATCACAGGCGTTATGCCACACTGATGAGGGATGTGTATGTGGGGGGTTGTGGGAGGTGTGTGTGGGGGGTGGCATATGGGTACTCCTGGAATTTCTGTGTAACATTTATGCAATCAACGTATCCTAAAAATATATATAGATATATAAAAACTTAAAAATAAAATAAAAAAAAAAAAAGACATTACAGCTAGCACTTTGTTCATCACCCAAGAGTGTGTTCATGAATCCCCCTTTTAATTAAGGATATTGGGATCCAAAGGAGCATAATGATTGTTTTGAGTATAAAATATATTAGTGACAGGAACAATATGAAAATGACTCAATCCTAAATCCTATGGGAATAGCCTTTCCTCTCACTGTGTAGGTTGGGATTAGCTAGGACAACATGGACGGCAAGGTAGAAAAGTGTGTTTCAGCTGCAGACCACTGCAGACAAGGAAAAGGCCCTGCCCTTGCTGCCATCCACAGCCAGGTTGCCCTCTTCTGAAAGGAATCGATTGAGTTGTCCTGGGTGCAGTGTGTAACCACCCCCCTCCCTTTTCATAATACACATGCATCACTTTTATCAGAAGATAATCCGTTCTGGAAAGGCAGCTGCTTTCTAAATAAATTACTGTTCCTTAGCAGCTGAATCCAACAGGCTGTTTTTCTCACTTCGAAGAATTTGTTCTGACAACAGTGCATGCCAGTCATTTGCTCTTTTCCTTTCATGATTTGGTTTTATTATTAATCTATTCATTATGTTATTGGCTCTGTCCATTATTTGAGAGCCTCAGTGCATATTTACAAGTGCAATAAAAAGAGGCCATTATAGCTTACAGTCTAATCGACAGCCAAGACAGAAGATGACCCTGTTCTCTTCTACCTCTGATTAAAGCTGTGTAGGGCTGTTGGATCGACTGTTTTGACCAGATTGACCAGCTAATCCAGTATAATTCAGTCAATTAGCCAGATAATATAATCAAACAAGTAGTTTGCTTAACCCCCCTCCCCTAATTCAAGGGTTAATTGTTCTTATTTTAATTATTAAAAATGTAAAATTTTAACCATAAAATTCACCCTTTCAAAGTGTACAGTTCAGTGGTTTTTAGTATATACATCAGGTTTGTGTTACCATCATCACTATCTAATTCCAGAACCTTTCATCGCCTGAAAAAGAAACCTGTTTGTATTGGCAGACAATCCCATTCCCTCAGCCCATGGCAAACACTAATTTACTTTCTGTTTCTAAGCATTTGCTTATTCTGGGTGTGTCGTGAAAATTCAATGATATTCTCTGTGGCCTTTCATGTCTGGCTTCTTTTGCTTAGTATGATGCTTTCAAGAGTTATCCATGTTATATTTTGTATCTGTCGTTTGGTCTGTTTTTTGGCTGAATAATATTCACGGTATGAATATACCACATTTTGTTTATCCGTTCATCAGTTAATGGACATTTGGGTTGTTTCCACTTTTTGGCTATTATGAATAATGCTGCTATCAACAGTTATGTATGAGTTTTTGAGTGACATATGTTTTCATTTCTCTTGGAGATATATATATATATAATTTCTGAATCTTATGGTAACTCTATGTTTAATCTTTTAAAAAGCTTCCAGATTATTTTCCAAAGCAGCTGCAGCATTTTACACTCCCACCAGAACTGAATCGGGTTTCCAGTTTCTTCACATTTTTGCCAGTATTTGTTATAATCTTTTTTTAAAATTACATATTCCCCCCTTTCTGCTTGTTCTTGCTGTGTTCATTCTTGCGTTCTTCCATGTCTGCTTGTCCCCCCCGCCCTCCAGTGCAGCGACCCACCGAGTCAGCTCACTGCGCGGGGGCTTGCCCTGCCCACGGCAACTTGCCTTCTCAAGGCGGTCTGCCCGCTTGAGGAGGCCCCAGGAACTGAACCTGGGGCCTCCTATGTGGTTAACCGGCACCCTACCAACTGGGCTACAGCCAGGCCCGCCAGTATTTGTTATAATCTTTTTTATTCTAGCCATCCTTGTGAGCGTGAAGTGGAATCTCATTGTGGTGGTTATGATTTATTTTTCCCTGATACCTAATTATGTTGAACATCTTTTCATGTGCTTGTTGGTCAATTGTATATCTTCTTTGAAGAAATGTCTATTCAAATCCTTTGTCCATTTTAAAAATTGGATTATTTGATTTTGTTGTCATATTTAAGAATCAACTGCCTAGTCCAAAACCCTGAATATTTACATCTACATTTTCTTCTAAGAGTTTTATAGTGTTAGCTCTTACATTTAGGTATTTGATTCCATTTAAATTAATTTTTGAATATAGTGTGAGGTATGTGTCCAATTTCGGTCATTGACATGTAGCTAACCAATTGTGTCGGCTCTGTTTGTTGAGAAGACTTTTCTCTCCCCATTGAATTTTCTTGGCACCTTTGGGTTCATTTCCAAACTCTCAGTTCTAGTCATTTTTCTATAATATATGTCTTTTTAAAAAAATATTTATTTGTTCATTCCCTGCCCCCCACCCTTCATTGATCTGTGCTCGCTGTCTGCTCTTTATGTGTTCTTCTGTGTCTGCTTGTCTTCTCTTTAGGTGGCAATGGGAACTGATCCTGGGACCTTCCAGAGAGAGAGAGAGGTGCTCAATCTCTTGTGCCACCTCAGCTCCCTGGTCTGCTGTGTCTCTTATTGTCTCTCCTCTGTGTCTCTTTTTATTACATCATCTTGCTGCACCAACTTTCCACGCTGGCCAGCACTCCCGCGCAGGCCAGCTTGCCTTTCATCAAGAGGCCCTGGGAATTGAACCCTGGACCTCCTCTATGGTAGAAAAGCCCAATCACTTGAGCCACATCCGTTTCCCCAATATATGTCTTGATTACTGTAGCTGAATAGTAAGTTTTGAAATCAGCAAGTGTGAATCCTCTAACTTTGTTCTTTTTCAAGATTGTTTTGGCTATTCTGTGTCCCTTGCAGTTCCACATGAATTTTAAGTTCAGCTTGTCAATTTTAGAAAATAAAAATTAGCTGGGATTTTGATAGAGATTGTGTTGAATCTGTAAATCAATTTCAGGAGTCTTAACCATTTAACAATATAAATCCTTTTGCTCCACAAACTTGAAATGTCTTCTCATTTATTTAGGCCTTCCTTAATTTCTTTCAGTGATGTTTTATAGTTCTCAGTGTGCAAGTCTTATACATCCTTAATTAAATTTATTTCTAAATATGTTATTCTTTTTTATCCTATTGTAAATGAAAAATTTTTAATGTCATTTTTGGATTGTTCATTACTAGGGTATAGAAATACAATAGCTTGTATCCTACAATCTTGCTGAACCCATTATTAGCTCTAATTGTTTGTGGATTCCTTAGGATTTTCTATATGCAGGATCATGTAGTTTTACTTCTATTAATTTAACTGCTTTTTATTGAAACTAACCATGTGGTGGTTGTGATGGTATAGAGACAGAGAATGAATTTCTCTCTCTCTCTCGTTCTCTCTCCCATCTCTCAGTGTTTCTCTGGCTCTCATGCTCTCACTTTCCCTCTTGGTGTTATTGTAAACTGCCAGAAAAGCATGTTTCTTTCTTAAAATTGTTAACAACACATTTTGAAAAACAAGTGCAATTCCAGCAGCAGATCCAGCAATGTACACTACCACAGAGATCCAAGGTAGCATGTTTTTCCCAGAAGACTCTCATTCTGGGACTGGCTACTGATGATTTTGGGTCATTGGCTTTTCTGTTACATGACAATGCACATGGCAGCCTCTCCTGGCTTCTCGCTCTGTCTCTCTCTTTCCTTATTAAAGAAGTTGTGCATTTGCAGAACAAGCAGGCAAAAAATAAACCATTCCCATATACCGCCCTATTATTTAGACCTTGCATTGGTGTGGAACATTTGCTACAATTCATGATAGCATATTTTTATAATTCTACTATTTAAAGTCCATGGTTTAACTTAGGGTTCACTTTTGTGTAGTGTAGTTGCATGAATTAAAATTTTTTTTATTTGGTTGCATTATATACAATCTAACATTACCCCCTTTTATTATTTTTTATTTTTTTGTTATATATTCCCCCTCCTTTCTGCTTGCTCTTGCTGTGTTCATTTTTGTGTTCTTCTGTGTCTGCTTTGTCTCCCCACGTTGCGGCGACGTGCTGAGTCAGTTCACCGCGCAGGCGGCTTGCCCCGCTCGTGGGTGGCTCTGCTCCGCTCGTGGGCAGCTCTGCCCCGTTCACGGGTGGCTCTGCTCCATTCACGGGTGACTTGCCCTGCCCGTGGCGGCTTTGCCCTGCCCATGGCGGCTTTTTGCCCTGCCCACGGTGGCTCTGCCTCGCCCACGGCGGCTTGCCCTCTCAAGGTGGTCTGCCCACTCAGAGAGGCCCCCAGGAACCGAACCCGGGGCCTCCCATGTGGTGAACAGGCACCCTATCCACTGGCCTACAGCCAGCCCCCCATTACCCCCTTTTAATCACATTCAGATATATATTTCAGTGCTGTGAATTATGCTCACAATGTTGTCTATCATCACCACCATCCATTATCAAACATTTCCATCATTCCAAATAGGAACCCTGTACATTTTAATTCTTAACTTCCCATTCCCTATCCCCTCTTCATCCCCTGGTAACCTATATTCTAGATTCTAACTCTATGAGTTTGTTTATTTTAATTGTTTCAATTCAGTGATATCATACCATAGTTGTCATTTTGTGTCTGGCTTATTTCACTCAACATAATGTCTTTAAGTTTCATCCATGTTGTTGCATTTATTAGGACTTCATTCCTTTTATGGTTGAATAATATTCCATTGTATGTATATACCACATTTTATTTATCCATTCAGTGGTTGATGGACATTTGGGTTGCTTCCATCTTTTGGCAATTGTGAATAATGCTGCTACGGACATTAGTATGCAAATATCTATTCAAGTTCCTGCTTTCAGTTCTTTGGGGGATATATGGGGGTGGGATTGCCAGGTCATAAAGTAGTTCTATACTTAGCTTTCTGAGGAATCGCCAAGCTGTCTTCCATAGCAGCTGTACCATTTTACATTGTCACCAGCGATGAATGAGTGCTCTTATTTCTCCCTATCTTCTCCAACAGTTGTTATTTTCCCCTTTTTTTCCTTTGAGGTACCGGGGCCGGGGATTGAACCCAGGAACCTCTTATGGGGGAAACTGGCTACCAACCACATTGGTTGCCCTGAGTTGACTGTTTCACTTGTTTGCTTTTGTTTTTGGGAGTCACGAGGGATCCAACCTGGGACCTCCCCTGTAGGAAGCAGACACTCAATCACTTGAGCCACATACACTCTCCTTCCACTTTTATAATAGCAGCTATTCTAGTAGGTATCTCATTGTGGTTTTGATTTGCAATTACCTGATGGCTAATGATGTTGAGCATCTTTTACATGTGCTTTCTGGGCATTTGTCTGTCTTCTTTGGGGAGATGTCTATTTAAGTCTTTTGCCCATTTTTTAATTGGGTTGTTTGCCTTTTTGTTTTAAATTGAAGGATCTCTTCATATATTCTGGATATAAACCTTTATTGGATTTGTAGTTTCCAAATATTTTCTCCCATTTTTGTAGGTTGACATTTTACTTTCATGATAAAGTCCTTTGAAGTGTCAAATTTTAAATTTTGATGAGTCCTATATATCTAATTTCTCTTTTGTTTATTGTGCTTTGGATATAAAGTCTAAGAAACCATTGGCCAACACGAGATCCTAAAGATGCTTCCTTATGTTTTCTTCTGGAAGTTTGATCATTCTAGCTCTTATATTTAGGTCTTTATAATTGTGAGATCATCTATTTCTTCTTGAGTCCATGTAGGTATTTTGTGTGTTTCTAAGAATTTGTCCATTTTGTCTAGGTTATCTAATTTATCAGCATACAGTTGTTCATAGTATCATTTTATAGTCCTGTTTATTCCAGAGGGGCCAGTAGTAAGGTACCCTTTTTCATTTCTGATTCTCATTATCTGTTTCATCTCTTTTTTTCATAAGGCTAGTTAAAGGTTTGTCAGTTTTATTGATCTTTTCGAAGAACCAACCTTTTTTGTTGATTCTCTCTATATTTGTTTCTATTTCATTTATCTCTGCACTAAACTTTACTGTTTCCTTACTTCTGCTTACTTTGGGCTTAATTTGCTCTTCTTTTCCTAGTTCTTCCATTTTTGAGGTTAGGTCCCTAATTTGAAGTTGTTTTTCTTTTTTAATGAAGGCATTGAGAGGTATAACTTTCCCTCTCAGCCCTGCATTTGCTGCATCCCATTAGTTTTGATATGTTGTATTTTCATTTTCATTTGCCTCATGATATTTCCTAATTTCACTTGTGATTCCTCTTTATCCCATTGGTTGTTTCAGAGTATGCTGGTTTAATTTCCACCTATTTGTGAATTTTTAATTTCTCCCTCTTTTGATTTCTAACTTCATTCCATTGTGGTCAGAGAATATACATTGTGTAATTTCAGTATTTTTAAATTTATTGACACTTGTTTTGTGACCTAACATATGGTCTATCCTGGAGAATGATCCAGGTGCACTTCTCCGAGTATGTGTTCTGCTGTTGTTGGGTGAAGTGTTCTATATATGTCTGTTAGGTCTAGTTGGTTTAGAGAATCATTTAAATCTTGTATTTCCTCATTTATCTTCTATCCATAAGCTGTTCTATCCATAACTGAAATCAGTAAATGAAAGTTTCCAACTATTAATGTAGTATCATCAATCTCCCTTCAAATTCATCAATACTTGTGTTATATACTTGGGATTTTGCTGTTAGGTGTGCATATATTTAATATTGTTATATATGCTTGTAGAATTGTCCCCTTTACTAGTATATAATAACCATCTTTGTCTCTCATAACCATTTTTTACTTAAAGTCTATTTTATCTGATATTAGTATAGCTACCCCAACACTTTTTTGGTTACTACTTGCATGGTATGTATATTTTTTCATACTTTCAATTTCAACCTACTTGTGTTTTTTAATTTAAGGTGAGTCTCTTGCAGGCAGCATATAGTTGGGTCATGCTTTTTTTCTTTTTTATCATTCTGCCAAACTCTTCCTTTTGACTGGAGTGTTTAATCCACTTACATTTAAAGCCACTACTAATAATATAGGACTTTCTTCTGACATTTTGCTATTTATCCTTTTTTAGTCTTATACATTCCATTAATGCTTACTTTTATATTTATTTGATATTGAGTACTTCTCATTTCCATCTGGATATATTTTTCATATATTTTCCTTGTTGTTACCATGGGGTTAAAATTTAATATCCAAAATATATAGCAATCATATTTGGTTTAATACCAACTTAACTTCAATAGCATGCACATATACTTTTCCTAAGGCCATCTGTTCCCCCACCTTATCTTTTTTAGTTGTTACCACTTATATCTTTGAACATTGTATATTCCAAACCATAGATTTATCATTTTATGCATTTGAATTTTATTTTATTATTTTATTATTTTATTTTTTAGGAGGCACTGGGGATTGAACCTGGGACCTCGTACATGCAAATCAGATGTTCAACCACTGAGCTACACCTGTTCCATGCATTTGCAATTTAGTACCTGTAGGAAGAAGTGGAGTTACATACCAAACAATGAACTACAATCATCTTGGAATTTATAATTACTCAAATTCTTACCTTTACTGCAGGTCTTTATTTCCTTATGCTGCTTTGAACCACTGTCTAGTGGTTCCTTTCAGTCTGAAGAAATCCCTTTTACATTGCTTGTAGGGAAGGTCTAGTGGTGGTGAACTCCCTTAGCTTTTATTAATCTGAGAGTGTCTTAAACTCTCCCTTATTTTTGAAGGATAGTCTCACCAGATATAAAAATTCTTCACTGGCAGATTTTTTTTTTTAAACACTTTTTTTTTTTTTAAAGATTTATTTATTTTATTACATATCTCCCCTTCCCCCCCCCGCTGCGGCGATGCGCCAAGACTGGTCACTGCGCAGGCGCGGCTTTCCCCGCTTGTGGGCGGCTTCTGCTTCCATTCACGGCCGGCTTTCAGTTCGCGGGTGGCTGGCTGCGCTCCATTTGCGGGCGACCTACCCTGCCCGTGGTGGCTTTTGCCCTGTCCGTGACAGCTTTTTGCCCTGCCCATGGTGGCTCTGGCCCACCCATGGCAGCTTGCCCTTCTCAAGGCGGTCTGCCCGCTAGGAGAGGTCCCCGGGAACCGAACCCGGGGCCTCCCATGTGGTATGCCGGTGCCCTATCCACTGGGCTATCGAGCCGGCCCCTGGCAGATGTTTTCTTTTAGCACTTTAAGTATTTTGACTCACTGCCTTCTTGCCTCCATGGTTTTTGATGAGAAATAGGCACTCAATCTAATGGGAGTCCCTTGTATGTAACATGTTTGTCTTGCAACTTTCAGAACTCTCTCCTTGTCCTGTGCATTCAATAGTGTGACCAATATAAATAACTAGGGTATATTGTTATTCATGTTTATCCTGTTTGGTGCTTTCTGGGCTTCTTAGATGTGCATATTCATACCTTTTGTTAAGTTTGGGGAGTTCTGTCATTATTTCTTTAAATATTCTTTCCGCCACTTTCTCTCTTTCTTTTCCTTCTGGAACCCCATAATGCATATATTGTATACTTGATGGTATCCCAGAGGTGCCATAGGCTATTTTTGCTTTTAATAATTCTTTTGTCTTTTTGCTCCTCAGTCTGACTCATTTCAAGTGTCTTATCTTAGAGTTCACTGATTCTTTCTTCTGACAGCTCCAATCTACACTCGAAACTCTCCAGGGTACTTTTCATTTCAGTAATTGTGGTCTTCAACCTCAGGAGTTCTTTTTGGTTCCTTTTTAAAATTCTGTTTCTTTACTAAGAGTCTCATACTGCTCATTCTTTGCTTTCCTTCTGTCCTTTAGTTCTTTCTCTGTATTTTCCTTTATCTCCTTTAGAATTTTTAAGTTCATATCTTTTTTTTTTTTTTAAAGATTTATTTATTTTATTACATATCTCCCCTTCCCCCCCGTTGCGGCGACGCGCCAAGACT
>PVKH010029302.1:0-12682 GCA_004027955.1 Chaetophractus vellerosus | reverse complement strand
AGACTCCACAAACTCTGCAAATATCCTGAAGCTTTTCATATGATTTCCACCCACACCAGGCCCCTCTCTGTCCTTCCCACTAGCTTTCTTTTTGGCCGATTTTTTTTTTCTTCCCCCCCCCCCCACAATAGGCAAAATCTTTCCCTTTGAGGGAGAAAAAGCGACAGCAGGAGAATTCTGCTTTTCTTCATTTAGAATCGTAGGGCCTTTGAACCTGGCAGGAGCTCAATATTGATAGGTACAACCCCTGATAACTGACTTCCCAGCAAGGGGTTTGTCTCACTGTATTGAAAATATCAACTTTTCCTTTTGATGAAATAAGGGCTGTGGTTGTTTTTAAGTAACTCTAAAGCAACCTAAGGGAGGCATGCCACAAAATAAGACGAAACCTCAGGAAAGCTAGTTTGATTGCTAAAGTAAATCTTTTGAAAGTAAACAAATAATATAAATTTTTAAACGCAGGGAGCTGAGTTGTTGTGTCAATGCACACTTCTTCAGCCTACAGCTGGTTGGGTCTCAGGGTGGGCTTCCTCAATTTGAAACCAAGATCCCCAGAACTGGGGAATTTGAATGATGTTTTGGTGGAGTCGGTACTGCAGTTCGGTTGGAGTGGAAAGTCCTAGATATTAAAACATGGACATCGAAGGGAGTGTGTTCTAAGGATGGCCTAGTTATCTGCATGGTTCCTTTATTATTTCTAATATTTTAATGTCCATTTTCAGGTTTTTCCAGTCAAAAATGCTACAAAAACTTCTCTTTTTTTTAAATTTTGCCACTTTAAGGACTTTTAAAATGTGTAATATGTTTAGTAGTATTAAAAGAAAAAAGAAAATGAAAGCCTCATGGACTCAGAAACTTTTGTCTATTGTGTTCGCCATGCTGTCCTCAGCACATCCAATGCACCCTGGTATATACACACCCAGATGGGGAAAACTAGCTCCATAGTAGGGAAATGGTTAAAATTCTAAAAAACTCTAAATTTAAAAAAAAAAATGAAAAAAAAGTTAGACCTTCTCAATTATCAAATTGCCTAATCAATGGGAAGAAACAGTGAAGACAATGAAGATTTTTTTAGATTTTATATTTTCAAAAATCAAGCTCTTATTGGCCCAATACTATTGGAATAGGAGCATGAAAGGAGACTTGGTTATAGAAAAATAATATTATCCAACATT
Organism: Chaetophractus vellerosus; assembly: GCA_004027955.1. Taxonomy (NCBI): domain Eukaryota; kingdom Metazoa; phylum Chordata; class Mammalia; order Cingulata; family Chlamyphoridae; genus Chaetophractus; species Chaetophractus vellerosus. Next base: position 11,507 of record PVKH010029302.1, on the reverse strand, counting down.
TATTTCTCTAACAGACACTGTTCTAAGCGCTGTACATATATTATTAGCATGGGTAACCCTCCTCACGAGGCTTATAGCCTTACTTCAGTAGATGAAGAAATCGTGGCACAAAGAGCTTCCATCCCTCGGCCACAGAGCTGATAGGTGGGGGAGCTGGAATTCTAACCCAGGAGTCTGCTCCCAAGCTTGGGCTCCCAGCCACTGCAAGGAACTGTGCATACTGCCCCAAGTTAGAGCTGTCCCATGGGAGAGCCAATTCCCTGGGGCAAGGGTCCCCTCCTCAGCCTCAGCTCAGAAGGTTTGAGCACAAGGATATCGTAGAAGAAACTCAGACATCACTTGGGAGGAGGAAGGTTTGAACTAAATGACTCATGATTTCTTTCAACCCTGAGATCCACAATCCTAAGAAATACGGTGTCTGATTCCTCTAACACGTCTAAATTCACTTTTCCTTTAGTGTACTCAGTCTGCTTGGGTTTACATGAGTGAGTCCATGTAACTGGCTAATAGGGTTTGAGGGGATAAATGGGGGGCGGGGGGCAAGATTGGTCCACCCAGACGAATTTCTACAGAAACCCAAATTTTCCCAATAGTTGCCAAGCTTCCACATTAACCAAGACTGCCCGTAGCAGTCCAGGAGGAGCACTCTGCCACTCCAAGAGCTGCCAAACCAAACGACTCAGCACATTTCCCCTAAGCATCACAACGCACGTCAGAAACCCTCCGGAGTCCACGGGAGGAAACTTTGCCCTGTGAAGCAAACCTTGCCAGGCTCCTTCGGAGGTCTAGGGGTCCCCGGATGCTTTTCCTTGGCCCAACCCATAAAACTTTGCAAGCTGCGTTTGTGTTAAACTGTTCCTGATATGCTCCAATAAGTGTGCTTTCGACACATTGTTAACATAAGACCAGATCTGTAATACAGCATGGACAATTAAGCGCACAATTTTTGTATAAATGCAAAATCCCTCACTGTGAATTATTTAATTAATGCTCTCCAGTTCATTTAATAGAGCTCTTTCAGAGGCCATTTCACTCACAGAAAACTAATTTCATTCTCCGGGTTGATTTAATTAGATCGTATGATATATGGTATTGCTAATTCGGCAGCTCCGGACGCGCGGCTGGGCCTGTGGTTCCTATTGTCGGCAATCTGTCAGCCCCATTTTTAACAGTATTGAAAAATTCAAGCTTTATTATTGCTCGCTCACTCTTTCTCTCCCATCAGGAGGAAAGTAATGAGCTTTTCTTCTTACCGAGAGCCGGCAGAGAGCGTGGCACCCTCGGCGCTTCAGGCATGAGGTAGAATTAAGGGGCCTGATTCATGAGTTAAGTTTCCAACTGCTCGTGGCTATTAGCACGCGGTCCTCTGGCTGTCATTTAGTTAAAAAGACTCTTCGGTTAATTCACTCTTTTAATGAGACTGTGCTATTCAACTAATGTATTTTACTGTATGAAAGGTCACACCAGGAACGAAAACAGATTGGAGGGAATGTAGCAAGAAGCCTGGCTGTCAAGAAACAATTCAAGCCTCGGAGGCATTTAGCAGCCCTTGCGTCTGTAATAAGCTACGGAACTGATGGGCCGGCATTCACCTCCAGAGTCGAGCGCCATAAATCAAGGCTAAAGAGAAGGCAGATTAATCAGAGGCTCAGACAAAAAGAGCACGTGTTTCATTACCCATATAATCACTAACATGATTGCCAGACAAGCTCAGGAACTGGATGCAGGACTGGAAAAATATAGTTGGAGAGAGCACTGGAACTCAGTTCTGTTTAGCTGCAAGCGCTAAATCTTTTCATCAACATCCCAGTGCCCTCATCTTCTGATCGGGCGCTGGGGTGGGGCCGGGCGACGAGAGGGGTGTCCGAGGGCCCGTGGGTCGGATTGGGCAGCCGTGGTTGGCAACAGAAGGCTGTGCCAGGTGGGCCGGGAGTGGGTGCTGAGCAGGCGGTCTGTACGGCATCGAGGCATGGCACGGGGCCAGGCTGACAAAGGCCCCGGCTTTGCTGCACTGCATCGGCCCTGGCTGGGGGCTCCAGGCCCAACTTCCTCCCGGAAGCTCGGGAAGAAGGAAGAACAAGACCGGATTCCGTGGCTCCCATTCAGCTCTTTCTCTCAGTTGAGATGGACTCACACACACACACACACACACACACACACACACACACACTTTTGCTTAGGTGTGTGAAGCCATCGATGTCTCTCCAGGCTTCTGCTTTCTTACATTAACCGCTAGCCAGCCTGGGTGGACAGAAAGGCGCTAGAGAGACGTCTTCTGATCCAAAGTCCTAAGGCCCTCCCCGCCCCCCAAGGGCTCCAGACCACCCTAATTTCTGGGGGATCAAACGGCCTGAGCATTTTTACCTGCCAGTCTCCAGCTAAGATACTCCCTTGGCAAGGATATGCAGATGGAGGGCCTGGTCTCTAACGTGGGTAAATCACAAGAAGCTTCTCTCACTTGGAATGCGGCTCCCCGCCCTCCTCCCCATCTCTCTGGATAGTCCATTCTTGTAATTACTGTCATCCGGAGGCTGGGAGACCAACACCTAGTGGGGAAGTAAGAGTATTTTCTTTAGAACTCAGGTTCCCTCCAACTGAACAAATCATGCCAATTTAAAATTCCTGTGGCTCTCCAAAACAGGGAAACCGTATGCTTAATTAGTAAACATCTGTTGCTGAGAACACCCCTTGCTTTTCAGCGCCGATTTCGCGGTATGAATTTTAAAATCTGTCAGCAAGGGATCACAAAAGCTCTGGCAGCAAAGAGCTGCTCACGTTAACCTCTGAACCAGATAATCTAACAGTAATCCATTCAGAACTAATCAAACATTTACAGAACCGCACCGGCATCCTGGCAAACAATTCGTCATCTTCATACGCTCATTAGACTCCCAACATCTCAATCTACCTATGCAAATGAAGCGAGGGAGCTGACATTGGGACCATGTACAGAAATTATAAACAAATATTCATCCATTATGCTGCTGGAATTTAACAGCTGAAGTACTAACAGTAGCTGAACTTCAAGCCCTGAGTATCAATTATTTATGAACCTGAAACTGACAGGACTGTGTAGGTGAATTAGCTGCATATGTCAAGCTTTGTTATAAATCCCAACCTACTGTAAAACTCATTTTCATAGAATGTATGTACAAGGCTGACAATATATCAACAGCACGGCATTAATAATTTAGAAGAATGGGACCGTGAGGGAACACCTTGGAAACTGCGCTCTGTTCCGTGGTTGATATTACAAATAAAAAAGTCAAATTAAATGAATTTCCCATAAACAGAGAATCAAATAAAGCATTTTCTCCATAATTTTATTTTCAATTTTCAAAAACATACCAGTTGGCACTTTCATGTTTCGGTACCGTAAGCATCACCCTAAGTTGTCTTAATTTCTTTTTTGTTTTCTGTTTTTTGTTTTCCCAAGGAAATGGCAGGGAAATTTCTGATCTGGTGATGAACGGAAGGTTTCCTTCTCTTTCCTTTATTTTTATGACAAAATAAATGCAAGATGGAAGAGGAGCTAGAGCATACAAAATATTGTTTGCCGTAGTGAAATTATTTGCTATGGTTAGCCAGTGAAAGTATATAATAAAACGAAATGCTGGGTGGTAATAAAGGTAGTTAATTGAGACCGTATTTCTCAGCAGAACGTTAGCACTTTCCTAACTGTCACTCCCTGTTCTGAAACGCAGAAGTGCATCCAGTCTGGAATCTCAGCAACGACCTCCAACTGCAAATATTCTCCTGCCGTTGAAAACGCCAACAGGGGAGCAGCAAATTCTCCTGGGTGGGGCGGAGTGGCCGGAGCGGGAGGGCGGTGCGGGCTCCCTCCTCCAGAGGAAACCCTAGAGAGCGGGGCCGCCGGCCGCCCCGCCTGCCCTCTCCTCCCTCATCCCAGCTGTAACCTTAGCGATCATCTCGAGGCGTAATGCTCAACTGCGGAGACCCTTTGTCACCGCTAATGACTTTGCCCCGTCCATCTTCCCGGACTTGGGATATTTATGGCTCTGTTGCCACATTTGTCATCTCTGGCCAGTGAGGAGGCATGCCTCAGCACACAGGGCGCCTCGGAGGGTGTGCCGGGCCAGGGTCCCCTCCCGGACGCAAAGCCCCGGGCTGGGGGAGGGGGCTCCGGGCATCCCCTCCCCTCCTCCACCTTCTCCTCACAGGCCAGGGGCACCAGCCCCGGCTCTGACACCTTCTTGGGATTCCGCTGGCTGGGCAGGTCCTCACACCGCACCCCGAGGGGAAGCCCCTTGGAAGGCACAGAAGCCCTGCTGCAGCTCACCCCCCATGCAGCAGGCGTCCCCTAGGTCACCTGGTCCTAGTTCCCTGCCTCAGCCCCCACCCCCCGGTGCCAGGGTGCCAAACAAACGTGAACTGACAGCCAGAGGCTCCAGAGCTCTCCTCAACTGCACGAGGCCAAAGGAAAATTTAAAAATTAAAAATTTCTACAAACTCCAGCCCAAAGGCCCAGCTGCTCTCTGAAAGCTCCGGGTGGCAGGCTCCAGGGCAGGCAGTGCTCCTCCCCGGGGCCCTGCTTGTGCCATCTCAGGAGGAGACTCTGGAGAGATGGGCACCTCCTGAAGACTCTTCCCAGCCGAGGCCACGCACTTTCCAGAACATGCTGATGTTGATGCGTCTCCTTCTCCACAACCTTTCAGGGCATCGTTAAGCTTTCCAAGTTCTTCCGAATGGCCTTTAGTGGCGTGAGCCTGGTAAAGAGTCATTTTTTTTAATGCTATGTGAAATTACACTCTGCAAAGCACCTGCGTAGACAACCTGCTGGGGCGGCGGAAATTCTCATTTGGGAACGCGCCTTCTGCCGTGCAGGAAGGAGCGCGCCGGCCTGTCCTTCCTCCTTGCCCGTGATGTAGATGTGACAGGGATTCCTCCTCGCGCCCCAGGTGGGGCGTGAAGCCCACGCCGGCTCCCAGGGCCACCGCTCTGCCCTTGCACAAACACACTCAATTTATTATGTCTTTGGCGAAGGAAGTCTCCCTTTCCCTTTACGAGTGAATTTCTCACGTCCAAAGTGGCCGCACCGCGAGCAGGCAGCAGTGTGACTGCTGCGCTGGGGCTGGACCCCGCCAAGAGAATTGATTAAGAAGGGTTTGCTGTTATTCCAATGACTATGAAAGTAGCCTCTAACGTTTCCAGTTTTATGAAATGCTAAAGTATTTTCACTCTTTTTATTTCAATGGGGGCGGGGGGGGGTGTCGGTGACCTGGATCTGTTTAAAAGCAGAGAGAACTAAGAGAGCTGACATTTCTGGCAGAAACTATGTTCACACGCACAATTGGAATTTAAGTGAGAATCTGCAGACGATTCTGACAGAATCAGAGGTTACTGCGGATTCAAACAAACCGGATGCGCAGAGCAAGCAAGAGCTCCGATTCTTTGGGGTGATTGGCTTTATTTTCACTTTTCTGGGGTTAAATATTTTGAGAACTTAAAAAGCATGTTTCTTTCTCTTCTGTTTATGATTCCCGTTGGATCGAGTCTGTTTTCCCCTCCACGCTTCATGCAGCACGAGGGAAAGAGAAGAGGGGTTGTTTTCGTCCCAAGAAAAGCTAAAAGCATACACGAATTATGGCCACTGTGTTCTACGCAGGAGGAAAATATATACTTTGGTCTTGAAAGTTATTGCTTCAATTACTTAGTAATTTCTTAAGCAACCTCAGGGTGGGCTTTTAAAAGGTGGTTTGAGGGAAGCCTGCAGAGGCTCCTTCCCCGATTATTACCATTTAAACCTGTCAGTGTGGATGCGGCCAGCCCTTTCGACATCAACCCTGCTCAAGAGGCCACCAGGAGGGACTGGCATGTCCCGGGCACCTGGCCCCGGCATTGTCTCTGTGTTTTTTGTGATTTTAAGAAACATCAAAAAAAGAAAGGAAAGCATCCTCAGCAGTGTCAGTTGAGTGGGTGGAGAGACGGAGGCTAGTGGTCAGGTGATGGTTCAAGGGCTGCCACCCACGCCCCCAGTGAGGAATGCGTCACCCAAGTAGGCTCAGGGGGTGCCGTCAAATCTGGCGTGGCCCTCGGCTGACAGCGCTCCCTGCCCCCGTGCCCTGCCTGGCCGGACGCCTTTGCCCCAAGGCTTCCTGGGTTCCTGAGCTCCTGGGGCTGCCTTAGCGCTCTGGGTGTCAAGGGGCTGGTCTTTTCAGGCAACCTTAAGAGGTGTGGATAAGGATGCACCCAGCTGTGAGGCAGACAAGAGCAGCAGCCACCGCCACCACCGGCCTCCTGAGATGCGCACAACTCAGCAACGGAAAGCAGTTCCCAACTCGATAAGCTTGAGCTGCCCGGGGGCCTTGCTGCCCCAGAGGCACCATCTCCCCATCCCAACGAGAGCGCTCTGCCATTAGCTCAGCGCAGCTCTCCCTGCTCCCACTGCCCTTTCTCCCCTGAATGGTTTTCTAGCCTTATCCACATGCTTTCTCCTGGGCAGGGCCTGTGCTAACTCATGCTTTCTGCTGATCAGGGCCTCTGCTGACTCATGCTTTCTGCTGGTCAGGCTCTGTGCTGACTCATGCTTTCTCCTGGTCAGGCTCTGTGCTGACTCATGCTTTCTGCTGATCAGGGCCTCTGCTGACTCATGCTTTCTGCTGGTCAGGCTCTGTGCTGACTCATGCTTTCTCCTGGGCAGGGCCTGTGCTGACTCATGAAGGGCCTGTGCTGACTCATGCTTTCTGCTGAGAAGGGCCTGTGCTGACTCATGCTTCCTGCTGATCAGGGCCTGTGCTGACTCATGCTTTCTGCTTGCTAGTGGCTTCCACTCCCCCATGGCTCTGGCAATTTGCTTTCTCTCTGTTTCTCTATTTCTATCCCCTGCAATGAACCATTAGCTCACTATTCTCTGCATATCTTGAATTCCAAGACTCCACGTGACAGACTCAGGTTGCTTAGTGGCTTGCTACCATCTCAATTTGGGCAAGTTGTCCCTCCAGCTAACCATCAAGACTTGCCTGTACACCGGGGGCCTCGCCGGCGTGGCTTAGGCCAATGTGGTGAAGCCTTATGCTCGTCTGGCTGGATGACCCTGAAGAGGGCCAGACCCTGTTAGTCTATACCCCACCTTCTGCGGCAGCCTCTCCCTCAGGACAGCCCAAGTTTCTCTCCGCCTTTTTGTCTGTGCCCTTCTGCAAAAGCTAGATTGTTCCATATAGACTGCTCTGGTTTTGGTGTTGGTGTTTTCTGAGCCTGCAGCTGGGCAGTATCCAAAACTCTGGGTATCCTGACCCAACTGGGGAAATGTAGAGCAGCTGCCCAGGGTCCTGCCAAATGTGTTTGAATGTGTCAGCTCTTGTCTTTGGAGAAAGTCCTGAGATTCCTACCGAGTCAGCCTGCAGCGGGCAGAACCCATGAGTGGCATCACTACGGGCAAGGGATGTTTGATTTGGGCCGTTCAAATGACAGAAACCCAAGAAGACTTTGCTGGGGCAAAATGGAAAATGTGCTGGCTCCCCGAATCCAAGGCAGGATTGGACAAGGAGGAGCAGACTGCTCAGGGACGGGCCAGAAGCAGATAAGCAGAGGGCCCCAGCCCCCTCTCCTTCCCTTCTCTCGGCTTCTCTCTGCGTGAGGACCAGCCCACTCTTTCTCCTTCCAGACCAGTTTTCCCCAGTGTATTAGTCAGGGTTCTCCAGGGCAACAGATCCGACAGGATATGTACATATGTAAATATCATGAGATTTATTATAGGAATCAACTCACATAACCACGGGGGTTGGCAAGTCCAAATTCTGTAGGGCAGGCCACAAGTTGGAAATTCCAGTTAAAGTTTTGATGAATTCCCTGGAAGAAGCTGGCTGAGAAGTAGAGAGAGAAATTCTTCTTTCTGACTGCTGAAATCATCAGTTCTCCCATGAAGGCCTTCAACTGATTGCACGAGACTCCCCTCATGGCTGAAGGCCGTCTCCTTTGTTAATTGTTTATGCAATAAGTCACAGATGCTGCAATCAACTGACCAATGATTTAAATCCGAGAAATGCTCTCACAGTAACAATCAGGCCAGTCCTTGCTTAACCAAATAACTGGACACCACCACCTGGCCAAATTGACACATGAACTTGGCCATCACACTCAGATAGTTGAAAACCTGACCACTGAAGATTCTCATGTTTTATGTTTTACTTCCACTAACAAGACACACTCCTGAAGCGAAGTACTCAAAGGAAGTACTCATCAGCCCAGCTTGGGTCAGGTGTATGCCCCTAGACTAATCAACCATGGCTGGGACTAGGTCACTAAAGAAGAGAGGCTGTTCTAGAAGAAAGATGCTTCCCAGACAATTCCAGACACACAGCTCAGCTGGGCTTCAGAGAAGGACCACCGGATTCAACTCCTAGCTTCACAACTTACAAGCTCTGTGACTTTGGCAAGTTACTTAAATTCTCTGTACCTCAAATCCATCTACAAAATGGGGATAGTAATGGGATCTATGGCATAGGGTTATAGAGAAAACTAAATTAGTTAACACACGTAAAATTCTTAGAATTGCGCCTGGCACATGGTGAGAGCCCATGTTATCTATTATTTTGTTGACTGTAACCTTGAGAGTAAAGTCAGGCAAGAGAAGAATGGAAAAGGTGTTCTAGGCAGCAGGACCACAATGTATCAAACAAGGTAGAGAAAGGGCTTCAGAGACGCCTGAGTGGTGCCATGCTTAGGCGAGACGGATGGGGGCAGAACGGAGGCCATGGCTTAGCTCAGGCTGGAGAGGTAAGATGGGGGCCAGAGTACAAAGGGCCTTGAAGACCTCACTTAAACAGTAACCTCGCTCCACCTCCACCTCAGTCCAGGCTGTCTCAGGACCAAGCTCCACGACGCCCTTCTTTCCCATTTCACCTGGCCGGGAAGGCCTTCCCAATGCCCCACTTGGGCCTGCTGGGCTCCAGGTTGATCCATCACAGAGGAGTGAGGAAAGAGTCACGGGCACAGGATGACTTTCTGGGAAACAGACGCTGTGGGGGGATTTGTAGGCAGGGTGCACTGGGACGTGCTCCCAGGTATAACACCTGTTCAGGTACAACACCTGTACAGGGATTGCTGGACTGCAAGGCTGCCATGACAGAGGCCTCAGCCAATCCCACAAGAGCTCTGGAGCTGGGACGGCCCTGCAGACTTGTCCCAAATTGAGGCAAGGAAATTGACCTTTGAACGTGCTCACTGACCAAGCATGGGATGTGGGCTGCCCCTTAGGAGGGAGCAAAACCTCGAGTGGGACAAGCCAAGGGCATTTCTCAGAGTAGAAGGCAACTGCGAGCTTTCAGCAGCCAACACTCCCAGCAGCTGGGGTAATGGAGGCATCATTCAGAAGAGGGACTCAAGGCAGCAAACCACAGTATCCACCGTGACTTTAGCTAGGTCAATTGTCAGCAAACTTTTTCTTTAAGAGCCAGGCAGGAAATATTTTGGGCTTTGCAAGCCAAGAGGCAAAATCAAGTCCTTATATAACCATTTAAAATGTAACCATTTAAAAATTTGAAAAACTGTTCTTCTCTCGAGAGCCATACAAAAACAGGGAGCAGGCCAGATTTGGCCCACGGACGGCATCTTGCAGGACTCTGATTTAGGTAGATCTGTGCTGTCCAACACAGCTATCACCGGAGGCAGCAGTTACAACAACGAATTACTTCGCCCTTTAAAGCCTCAGTTTCCTCAGTTGTGAAATGCGTATACTGCCCTGTATCTTATGGTGAGCATTAAAGAAGAGAGCAGGGAAAAAGCACATCACCCAGGGCCTGACACATAAATTCTAGTCCTCCCATCTCTTCTCCTACCCCTCTTTGGGCAAGTTCTTCTGTGCCAAGCCCAGTGCCTTGCAGCCAATAACTCTTCATCCAATGAATAAATGATTTCGTGGCTTACTAAAGAATAGGTAGAATTGATTCTTCAATGCTGTAGAGAAACCCAGAAGCTCTCAGTGCACCCTGACACAGGGGAGCTGCTTCCCCCAGAGGCTTCCCTGGCCTCCCGGGAAGGCAAAGCCTCTCCAGAGTATGGTTCCCAGTGTGCCTTGAATACCTTGAGGTGCATTTTATACCCCATAAAGGCCATTAAATATACTCAGATAATCAACAGAACTACCCATCCTACCAAATCCACTGATTGCCTACTTGCTCTGCCACCAATTAAATTTACAAACCATTTCAAAATCATGTACAGCAGGAGAGGGTTGTGATATTTGGATGGGTGCATCCAAATGCCTGGAAACCCTCCTTCTCTCTCCCCGTCCCTCATTGGAGAGTGCAGAAGGTGTACCAAGGGAAGGGAGTTTGCTCTCTGGGCTCTGAAGTGGTGGATGCCCAGGGGGTGGAGGCTGGCATTTAACGATGTCCAGGGAGCACCCAGGGCAGTCACCCTCCTTTATTCAGGGCAAGTGTAGCAGTGGCTCAACTTTTATTTGAAGGGGAGAGGGCTAGGCTATGGTCTAAGAATAGGGAGAGAATGGAGAAGGGTATGTGGCAAGTTTCATTATCATTGTTGTTGTTACTATCTATGAAGTGAGCACCTACTGTGTGCTGAATGCCAGGCCTGCCAGGCATCTCATGAAGAGGGGGGAAATGTGGCCTCTGCTTCCTTGTGTAGGTGAGCCGTGAAAGAACAGACAGCAGCACTGCCACCGACCCAGTGGGCTCATATGAAGAGATCTGATCATCCTGCTACTCACATGTCCAAATCAAAGCATTATCCAGGCAATGCTTTCGGGATTGGCTGCTGGTGATCCTGGGCTCCTCTGTCACATGGCAAGGCACGTGGTGGCATCTCCTGGTCTCTTCCTTCTCTTCCAGGATCCGTTTCAGCTTCTTGTTTCCTGTGACTTTCTCTGCCTCATGTCTGAATTCATGCTACTTATAAAGGACTCCAGTAACAGGACTAAGACCCAGCCTGACTGGGCCGGGCCACACACACCCTAACTGAGGTAACCTCATCAAAATGTCCTACGTATAAAGGGTTCACATCCACAGGAAAAGATTACATTTAAGAACATGTTTTTCTGGGGTACACACACAGCTTCAAATCACCACAATCCCCATTTCCCAGATGAGAACACTAAGGCCAAGGGAATACGTAATATGGAAAGAAACAAAGACTACCCATATGAGAGCAAAGGCTATTTATGCAGAGCTTGCTATAGCAAGGAAGTCAACCACCCTTCCTTGCATTTGGCAGAGACTCAAAGGCAGGCAGGGGAGTAGGAAAGCTTTATAGTGGGAAAGAAGGAAGACTTAGGTGTGCCCTGATAGGAAGCTGTTGGCACAGGGAAGCTGGAGGTGGGCTGACAAGAAGCACAGCTTCCCATGTGATCGGTTAAGAGAACATATTTGCCTTTCTCTGGTTGGTTTTAAGTTGAAAGCAGGGGCATAAATTAGGGAAGCTATCAGTTATGAAGTCCTGGCTATTTGGGGTTGATTGTTGCAGGGATCGTGGTTTGACTTCCTGAGTTGCTTACTGTAGATAGTGGACAGCTTCCAGAGTGACCAATAGTT
>PVKH010029301.1:0-12683 GCA_004027955.1 Chaetophractus vellerosus | reverse complement strand
TAAGCAGCTTCTGGGGATATTTACATGTGCTCAAAGCAAAAGAGGAGGGAAAAGTGCAGACAGATCACTCTCTGCTAGATGATGGGTTTACAGGTCAGATGCCCCAAGAAAGGAACAGCCCACATTCCCAGCCCGTCCTGGAAGCCAAGGCAACACACCTAGTCCTAAGCCAGGGTTCACTGTGGGTCACAGGGAAAGGTGGCAGGCTGCACGTGGACTTTCCCCTACTGCATCATTGATAGACTTGTCTATCACCTTCATAGAATGCTTTGTATTCCTAGATGCACAGTATTTGGGGAGTAGAGATCCTTTATGGAAGTGTGATTTTGCCACTTGCTACTTAAGGGTCCTATTTGCCAGTTGTAATATGACTGATTTCAACAAGAGGGTCAATCGAGCTCAACTATTTCATACCTGGCTCCAGGTAACTGTTGAGAATATTTAGAGGTATCTTCAGGCCAGGGTCCATTACCTTACTTATGAGGTTGACATCAGCAGAATGAGAAGGCAGGATTCAGATTTTGTAAACCAAATGGGAAACTGCAGAGAGCTTGAGGGAACACCTGGGGTCGCTGATGTCAGAAGTGATTTTTCAGAGTGCACCGACCTACATTCAGTGCCCAGGTGCCAGTTCCAATAGGGATGGCCTTTGCCAAATCTTCACAAATCTCATTTTCTTCATCATTAAAATTGGAAGATAATCCATAACTCATAAGATTGCCATGAGAATTAAGTGTGATATTGTTGATGAAGATACCTTTTATTATGCAGGACATAAAGCAGGTATCTTTCCCTCACCTGATATTTTTGTGTGTTTTTTTGCTCAAGTAGATTTTTCAATCTCCTTGTCTTAATCGTGTAAATCAACAATGAGATCCCAGGAAACTGGAATCTATATTTTCATTTGTTCATGGTAAAGAATTAGAAGATAATTGGTGATTTGTTTACTCAAATCCAAACTAGTATATATTTGGAAAATGTTCAAGGGTGTTTTTTTTTTTCCTTGAGCATCAATAATGACCGAGAGAAACCACCATTATATTAATGGATTATGAGATTTAAGGCGGTTGAGAGCTTTTCTATTCTGCATTATTTGTGCCTAGAAACGTGTTCAAAGGAGGGGAATTTCTAAATGTGTCTGCCAAATGAATAAATGAAGGATAGGTAGATGATTAAATGGATAAAAGAATGACTAAATTACCACTATCATTTTGAGCCTCCCAGAACCCACGAGAACCCTCAAATGTGTGGGGAAATGCCCCTAGCGGTAACTTGAAATTTTCAGAGCCCTGTATTGCAGGCCAGGACAAAGCCCAAGTGTCATGGAGTTGAGCAAGACGTACTGATTCCTGAAAATAGATGAGCCAGCCATCAATTTTAGAGTCAGGTCCTCTCCTTCCGGACTGCAGGATATGTAGATTATAATGACAACCCTATTTACATGGGGTCTATTCATGCTAAATCGTGGCTGTTATTGGAGCAAGTGAGCTCAGTATTCTCAAAATGTCTTAGTATGTATATGGGAGCCACAGAAGGAAAACCATCATTCACAAATAGAAGCAGACCATATGACCACTTTGCTTTTAAGAAATTGAATCAACAATATTGGCATGGGTAGATTATAGGATTAGTAGATTTTTATAATCACTGTGCCTGAGAGAGACTCATCATATTTCTTAACTATTTACCTTTGTCTCCAAACCATTTCCTCCTCTCATGTTCAGCTTGTTGCAAGGATGACCTTTCCAATATTCATATTTGATCCTGTTGTCCACTGGGTTTAATTTCTCCCATGCCTTCCCATTATCTTTGTGATGAAGTCCAACTTTAACATGGCATCCAAGGCTTCTGGGAGCCCTTCTATCCAGCGTCATTCCCCAACACTCTGTGACTTAACTTTAGGCTCCAATGAGTCAAAACATGCTGCACCTCCTTGGAATGCTGTATGGATTCTGTCCTTTCCTCCTTTCTGTTCCTTCTGTCAGAAATACTCTGCTCCCCCACCACTTCTTCTCGTGGGTGAGCCTAGTCATTGCTCAAGGATGAGTGAACGTCTTCTCTAGGAATCCTTCTTAAAGCCCAAATTTGGTGAAACACTTCTCATTGGCATTTCCTCCTTGTGCATGTATTTATTATGGCGCTTAACATATTATATTGAATTTTTATTAGATGTCTGTATCCCTCATTAGGCTTGAATATGCCAAGGGAAAAGCCTATTCCAAATTCATCTTTCCATCTCCTAGCATTGGTACATATTCAAAAGTATGCTCAACAATATTCATTGAAATGAATTGAAATAAATACTAATAAATAATTTATTTTAATTGAATATCTTCTGCTGGCCTTAGAGTTATCTTTCCTGATATCAAAGCACCAAACCAAACTAACAAAAAACACCATTAAATCTTCAACAAGAGGATTACAGCCAGTAATTTCCATGGAAAACAAATAGGTGAATCGATGCTGTGATGGTAACAGTTACTATATTAATAAATATTCCAGGCTGTCCAATTATCAACAGCCATGGAATCAAAATTCGAAGTGCATGTAAGAGTCTTGATTGTACTTTTCTGTAGTGAATGTGTCTGTTTGTTTTATTTGATTTCTTTGAAAAAGCTATTTTATGCTCTGCAACACTCAAGAGATTATTTCTTTTTAAACTGAGCTTCTTTAATTTCAGATACATAAATTGGCTATAATTCAGAGTGAAATGTGTCATTGTAGTCCAACAGCATTTATTAATGTTCAGAGATGTTAAATCATAAGTCATTCAGTCTCCTAAATAATGCATGCACATGTACATTGGGCAGCATAATGGGATAATTTATCTTTATGTTCGGCTCCACAATCTATTTTCATTCCCTGAACTATTTTAATTCATCATTTAAACCTGGTTCTAAATCTTCCAATGAAAAGTATTTCTATTGGGGCCAATCCAGACTGGCAAATAGAAGTGTGTGGAAGCTGATCTGTTGCAGGAGTATGGGATTAAAATGCAGCTGTCCCCCTTAACATTTTAATCTTGTCTAACTGATCCTAGGGTAAGCCATCATCTTTAAAGCAGTGGTCACTTTATAGTTGGTCTGTGGGAGTTCCTCAAGTAGTTCCTGGATCCATCTCCAGATTATATTCATTTATTGGATGACACTTTCCTGCTCTTGCTCTTAATTTTTTTCTTGTTCTTATTTTATTGCACAAATTAACACAAAACATTAAAATGTCTATATCTGGGTTATTGCTTTGATTTTGTAAATTCTCAACTCAGAAATCTCCGAATGTGTTCCAATTCCATTGAATTGGAAAGCAAGCTCACTTAGTAAATGCTCTTTGTTAATTTCTTGATCAGTTGAGCCATGTAATTCCTCAGTATGATGTGTTGATGTTCTCTGTGTTTTTATTGAATTATCAGTTCTGATCCCCATATTTTTCCTGGAAAGATAAGCTGGACAACATCCATCACATTGTGGTTTCAGAGCAAGAAACGTTTTCTTAAGCAAGGAGTTCTGAAATAATTGCTAGACTGAAATTTTGAGGCCTTGATTAAGTTAAGCAATCTTTCAACTTGGATTTCTCAGATATTTTGGCAGCTAAACATCCTGAGGCTACAGGTTTTACACCAGGGATTCTTAACAAGGGGTCTGTGAGATTAAATTGAAAGTAAAAAAAAAAAAACATTATTCTTGTGGGGACATGTCGGTGTGGGTGTGATATATTTATTAAATAATACACACTGTAGTATGGGCTTAGTAAGGGCTTCACTTTTTAAAAAATGTTTCTGGAGCAATTTAAGTAGTGTAAGAGATTATTTATCTCCCTGCCCCCCCCCAAGATGGCCCCCTTATCTGTCTGCTCATTGTCTACTCATTGTCTGCTTGTTGTGTCTGCTCTTCTTCTTTAGGAGGCACTGAGAACCGAACCCAGGACCTCCCATGTGGGAGGCAGATACCCAACTGCTTGAGACACATCCACTCCCCAAGGGGCCTATGGTTTTCACCTGACTGGCTAAGGGGTCCGTGGAAAAAAAAGGTTAAGAACTCCTGTTTTAAACTATGATTGATTTCAATCTATCTTCTTTTATTTACCTATTCTGTATGATAGGACCAACCATATGACTGAATAATTTATATATATATGGAGAATATGTTCCTGTCTATTTGTGTCTTGGGCTATCTTATTTTATTCTCTTCTAAAACAAATTATACAAGTTTATATTGAGAAAATCAAATATTACCACTCAAATACTCTACTTCCATGGTGTGGGAATTTTAAAATTCAAGTTGCTTTTTAAACCAATAAGATAGGATAAAGACTTGGATAAGGGTTGAACAGACACCTGTACCATACCCCAGTGGGCTGCTTTGGGTTACGGAGTAATAGGAATTTTTTTTTCTGCCCATCAGAGCAATGTCTCCAACACAGAATTTTGGGAATATTGTTATCTGGGAGGATTTTGGTACTCATGAGAAGTTCAGAAATACTTGATGAGCTTCTGGAATTTTGCTGAAATTTTAGAGATCGTTGAAAAACATGCAAACAAAGTACAAGAGAAAATCTAGCATAAAAAGCTCTAAACAGAGACCAATTCCCTTTGAGAAAAATATAATTGCTGGGAGTTTTCATCCCATAGAGCTGAAATGTGTGAGCTGACAACCAGGTAGTTTTCCTAACTTATCTAAGATTACACAGTTTGTAACTATCAGTCCTGGGACTAGAATCCAAACATCTTTATGCTGAGACTCCTACTCTAAACATTCCATCATCTGGGAGTCCTAATAGTTTCCAAATCCACAGTCAGACTACCTCTGCAAGTTGTCTTAGTTGTCACCTACTTCCTGTTTCCATTGATGAGAGAACCTCAAATGCCAGATCTAGGAAGACATCTTTACAAGATGCCAGCTGTCTTTACAAGAGACTGGCAAACATGCACGGCATGGTGAGGAAGAAGGTAAATAACCCAGGTTTGATGGAGAGCTGCAAATTTTGGAATGAACTGAAGAATTAAATTGAAATTATAGTAATTAGTTCCTTGGGTAGAACAGTGGGAACTAATCTTTATGTGATGACTGAATCAACAATTAATTGGTTTATTATGGAGAGTGGTTGATAATAGGAAATCTACCGATATTTGTTTTGCTAATTCTTCACTATCATTTTTATTTTCAATCTGTGGCATTTGGTTTACACTATCGTTATTGGATTGCTCATTTGTTTGGTAAAAAATATGATGATGTGGATTCTATTAGTTTGCTAAAGGCAGCCAATGCAATATACCAAAATTGGGTTGGCTTTTATAATAGGAATCTGTTAGGGTAAAAGCTTACAGTCCAGAGGCTGGGAAAATGTCCAAATCAAGGCATTATCAGAGATGCTGTCTCTCGGAGGTCAGCTGAGGGCCATCGGGCACACGGCAGGGCGTGATGGCAGCCTGCATCTCCCCTCTCCTCGGGGCCTGTCTCCTTCAGCTTCGCTGCTCCGCTGAGTCCAGCCTCTCTCAGCCCCTCAGGGTGCCTCTGTCTGTGGCTGCAGCTGTCCTGGAGCCCTCTCCTACCTGGCAGGGTAAAATGGCAGCTTTCTCTCTCTGTGACTCTCCATGTTTCTCCCTTTTAGACCCACCCTGGGTCGCTCCTCACTGAAGTTCTCCAATCAGCGGTCCCTGACTGAATTGAATCAAGTCAAAAGTGATCTAATCAAAAGGTCTCCTAAGACTCTAACCAAAAGGTCCCACCACCTGCCTAGGTTTACAGGCACAGGAATGGATTCACTCCAAGAACAGGATCTTTTCTGGGATTGACAAAAGCTTTGAAATGTCACATGGGTAATGGTAATAGTTGTAATGGCATTAATAAATGTACACATATAAAAATAATGTTAGGGTCAAGTGTAAATAATCCAGATTAGAAAGCATTAGTTCTTTCCCTAATTCTACCTCTTACCTGAGTTATGGTCTTGAACAATTCACTTACTTTCTATAGCACTATCTCTCTATTAGTACTCCATATTCTCACCTGAAAAGGGAGAGAGATGGAGTAAATGAGAAGCCTTCATTCATTTTAGTAGTTCAATCCTCCATTCAGATAGAAGAGAATAAATGCATGATCCCAAAAGGCAAAACATAGGAGCAAAACTGCATGGCTGAAGTGCAGTCGTGGGTGCAGAGCACAGAAACCCTGGCTCTTTGCTGTCCCTTGTCCTGGGGTTCTCAGGGGCACAATTTAGAAAACTGCTGTACTAAGTCACTCCTAGTCCTAGTATTATCCAACTAAAGCACTTTTGTGGAGGCCTTTTTCCTACATGCTGAAATGTGCTCATCCATCCCCAGCTCCGAGGATCGAGAAAGTCCTGAATAGGAAGTCAGGAAACCAAAAGGCCCTAGACCTTAAATGATTTTCTCATTAAAACTGTCACTGTCTTAATAACCTTAAACTGGATATTTTGTCATTAAGATACTAATCAATCTCTGTATAAAACATCATTCTTACGAGCACCGTTACATGCTAGGATCGCTCCTTTGAGGATTGAACTGCAGCTCCGATTACCTACTGTATACTTCTTCCTGGATGTCTGATAAAATGTCATTTAAAAGCTCTACCTCAGCTATGACTGGTGTGTGTGTGTGTGTGTGTGTGTGTGTACGTGCTTTGACACCACCTTTTACACAGTGCCCAATTTAGAATTTGGGCTCATCTTGTCCCATCCTTCAAGTATCACTTACATCTCACTCAGATATTTACACATCCAACTTATTACAGAGTCTTAGAGAAAGAAACCATAAAAATACCTTATACCTTTTATTCCATTTGAATTTAGTTCCTCATTATCTCCTGCCCACACAACGGTTGCAATAAATCATCTACACTATAATTTCACTCCAATTTATTTAACCATTTTCCCCATTATTTTATATTTATATAGTTTCCATTATCTTCACTATTATAAATAATATTTGGGTAAAAATACCTACATTTCATATTGGCTCCCCACAAAAGCCAATTCAATTTTATGTAACAGCAAGCATGGTATTGATTCAATCTGTTTTCAGAAAGTGAAATATTTTCTCAAGAATGGTGGCTATGTATCAATTTGTTCTGGCCCACAAAACAAAGGCCACGTCAATTAGTAGAAGAATATTATGCAAGATCCAAATATAAATCAAACTCTTGAAAGCATTACTACTAGATCAACTAAACCGGGTTTGATGTAAGCATTTACTGTTAGGATATTCTGATTTAGTTTTGGAGTTTTATAAACTTTCTTTAAAACTATATGTTAATATAAACTGCTAAGCACTGGATTTGCCTGTTCTAACTATATGGTGGTTGATGTTGTTTTAAGTCTGAACAGAATAATTCAAATTTGATAAGTTTGAGTAGGATAGAAAGTTTGCAGAGTATTTCAGGGCATGGCTCCCGTAACTGGATAAATGGTGGTATCCAGCACAGAATGTGGAAGCTGGAAGATAACTATTTTTGGAATGGAATTTCATAAATTAGAATTGGGACTTAAAAGATTTGTAACCTTTGAGAGTCCTGGGTGAGATTGGAGGGGGCAGGTGGATATACAGGTGTGGAGCTGGGGGGATGGCCTGAGATAGGTAGCTTGAAGTCATGAATGTGGATAGTTCACTTAGGGAGAGTCTGAAAGAGCATGCACAGTTATGTCTAAATATTCATAATGCAATGATACAAAATGCAGAGATCAAAACTTTGTGTTCAATAGGGTAGAAATGCATCAGTATTTAAATACACAGAGAAAGAGAGACGGCAGGTAGATACATCAGTGATTGCTGAGAGAAAAAGAATGCAATAAAGTTCATTAATATAGTAAGAAAATAGGTGTATGTATTTGGCTAGAATATGTTTCTTAATTCTCTTTTTTAATTCATGCTTACAGTTCTTAAATATTGTTATGAATATGTATTATCTTAATAATACAAAAATATAATTTCTTATATGAAAGAAATAGCTAGCATAAGGCAATGCAAAATAGTGTGATAATCCTTATCATGCAAGCATGAGACAAATATTTTTAAAAATAAAATGCAGACTTTGAACACTGCTGATGGGAGATTTTAGGAGAGGGCTCAGAGAGTGCCTAGAAGAGGTGTTCAGTCAATAAATGCACGAGGTCAGGAAAATAATTAAAAATGCAAAAAAGGGAATTAAGGCATACAAAAAAATACGCAGAGAGTGAAAGAAAACAAGCAATAAAAAATCACATCTCAAATATCTACTCCATGCAATTAGTAAGTGTGAGATGTAAATGCACGTCTGTTTTTATCACCAGTCCCTTGTGAGGGGATATGGACTTCATGGGAAGATGCCCCGGTGGCTAATCTGGTCTATGTGTGAAAGTGAACATGACTACTGTGGAATGAGAAAAAATGTAGGGATGTGGTCAAATTTACAATGCAAAGGGACCTAGGCTCATGCATTCTTAGTCATCTCTCTATTCTGGTAAAAACAATTTCACCCCTAGTTTTTGAGCATTTAGCTGAGATATTTGGTTATGGTCTTACAATCTTAAATTCAATCATTCATCAAAATGTGTTGAGCTAATACTCAACGCCCCTATTCTATATCCTGATGATTATAAATTAAGTTCTTAAGAAAAGAAGTATGTTTCCTTCATAAGAAATTATAGTCCATGGGAAAGACAGACTGGTTAAAAATTTTCACACACAGCCATACATTCACAAAAATAACACAAGAACTATATAAAAATAAAAGTATATATTTTAGTATTTCTATACATTTGTGCATGCATGTATGTCTGGGATAATTTAGAAGTAGAAATTACTACCTCTGCCAGGGTTGTTAAACTGAAAACTTCAGAAAGACAGTTAATTTTAAACTGAATCTTGAAAGTCAAGAGTGCACTGGGCAGAAGTAATATACATGGACATATGTGTGGCAGTTGGATTAAGTGCCCCTTTTTCATCTGACTCATTCCTGCGGCTGCAAGCCCACTGTAAGCAGCACCTTGCGCAGGTGTTGCTTTTAAATAAGGGTGGCCAGCTGAATCAGGAGTTCTTAACCTCCTGCCAGAAGCTTTCTAGAAAGAAAACCATGTAGAGGAGCCGGAAGCCCAGGTCAGTGAAACCCAGAAGAGAAAGGGGAGGATATCATGCGACAGTGAAACCAAGGCAGGAGCCAGCCTTCCAGCCCCAAACCGTGAGCCTATAAACTCCTGCTGGTAAGTCAACCCACTGCACGGCATCTGCTTGAGCAGCTTGGTAAACCGAGACGATATGGAAACAGGAAATGCTTATTTAGGCAGTTGGAGCAAAGACTGAATTTTAATCTCTGGGTGGTAATTGCTGTTGGGGTCAGGGGTCCATAAAATTGTGTTAGATGGGAAAGGCACTGTATGCCACTCTAGAAGTTCATGGAGGTGTCTTAGCTAGGGGATTCACCTGGTCTCTTGTAAAATTTTATGAGATCACCATTTATAAAGAAAAATTCACAGCTCCATGAATGATAACATAGTATAAGCAAACACATGGATGATTCCCATTATTTTTCCAGTGGTGCTCTGGGAGCCTGGGGGAGCGCGGATTGGAAGCGAGAAAGTTCAGAGCAGCAAATGGCAGGAGTAAAGGAAACACACTGAAGACGGGGGACTTGATTCCTTTGAGGGAACGCATGGGTCTGACTAGAGTTGTGCAGAAAGAACAGAGGGGAAGGGTCAGAGCAAACCAACATTCAGTTTTGAGAGTTAAGAGCAACTGAAGGCCGATTAATATAGAGCTAAGGTAGCCTCTAAACACACGTGACTGCTGATCACTTAAAACACGGCCTTTCTGATACACCTATCTATTTTCTAGTATGAAAATAAATGCAGAATATCACGTGGGTAATTTTTACTGAGTACATATTGAAATGATAACATTTTGATAATTCAGTTAAAATGTATCATTAAAATTAATGTCACCTGTTTCTCTTTTCACAGTTTTAATTCTTTATTTTAACTAAGGCGGCTACTGGACAATTTAAAGTTGCATCCGTGGCTCGCCTTGTCTTTCCATGGGAAAGCCCTGGTCTGGAGCCCAGCTAGAGGAGAAGGGCCGACGGTGCTGAGTTGTCTCACTTAGGTGCCTGGAAGGGTGGTACTCGGGAAGCTTGTGGCAGTGAACGAAGGTAAAGATAAATAACCAAGGTGGAGAAAACGCAGTGGAGATGCATGCGGAGACAGGGGAGACCACGTTTTTATTTAGATATGAGCACTAATTACAAATTCAATTTCCTTCATCTTTATGCAACTATGCAGGTTGTTTGCTTGCTTTTTTACATTTCTATTTCTTCTTGTTCTGCTTTTGGTAGTTTTTGTCTTTCTAAGAATGTTTTGCGTTATCTATGTTGTCTGATTTCTTGGTTTGGTTGTTTTCGTAATACTCCCTTTTAATCTTTGTAATTCCTAAAGCTTTGGTGAGGTTATCTCCTCTTTCATTCCTGATTAGAGTGATTTGTGTCTTCTCTCTTTTTTCTGGGTCAACTCACCAAAACCTTAACTTTACTGATCTCAGAGCACTACCTTTGGATTCTGTTGATTATCTCTATTGCTTTCTATTTCCTACATTATTGATTTTCATTCCAATCTTCATTAGATTGTCTTCCTTCTGCCTACTTTGGTTTTGGTTTGCTTTTCCTTTTCTACATTTTTAATGTGGAAACTAGTTTATTGTTTTGGATTTAAAGTTATAATTTTCCTCTACACATAGCTTTAGCAATCTCCAAGAAATTCTGACAGGCTTTGCCTGTTTGTATCCAGCCCATTATATTTTCTAATCCTCATTGTTATTTCCTCTTTTTTTTCTTTTTTCTTGAGTCATTTACAAGGGTGCTGTTTAATTTCCCAATCTTTGGGGATTTTCCAGATTTCTCTCTGTTGTTATTGTGGCGTTTTGTTGTGGTGCTTTGTTTGTTTTTTCAGTAACTTGCCTGGACTAAGTCTATGGAATCTAGTTCTCCCACAGCACAAAGCAACTGATGTCTCTCAGTTTTGTTTGTCTGTTTGTTGTTGTTTTTGTTTTTTGATATTTCTTTTAAGTAGTCTTCCCAGAAAGTGCCTGTGGTGATTCCACTCTCTGTCAATGGATCTGTGTGGATGGGAAAACACCAGACAGTTTTCAAGTCCACAACAGATTTGACTTCCTGCCAGGTCCTCTCTAGGGGCCTCGGCCCCTCAGCCAGGAAGAAGTGGGCGGCATAGGCTCAGCCTCTGGACAGCCAGGGAAACGTGTGAAGGTTATCAAGCCCGTGTACAGCCTGCTTACCTCCCCCGCCTTCCAGAACCATTCCTGGATATTTTGCGGCTCTTCCATTTTCCCCACTGGTACCATGGCTTCAGTCCGGGAGGGCTGCAGTCAGGCTCCCCTTTGCCAACAGGCATCAGCTCTCCATCCTCGACTCCTCCCACTGGTTCCCACAGGTGACACCTGCAAACTGGGGCGGGGAAATGGGAGCGAGGACACCACACATCCCCACTCTTCCTATGCAGAGTTTAGAAGTTATTCAGGAACAAACACGTCTCAGTCTGCAGTGTGCCTTTGGCTGATTTTCTGAGAACTGGAATTGCTGTTTTTGACAGTTTTGTCCAACTATACAGTTGCTTTTTAAGGTGAGAATTTCTTGGCCTCCTTAGTGCACATGCTGGCGGTAGCTTCTCTAAGGCCATTAACATCTTATATAAGTAAAATCAAACCAAGTAACCAAATTTCTGCAGCAGTTTTCTTTTATAAAAACTAAACCAAACTAAAAATACAAATAAAGAAAAAAAAAACCTGGAAGGATTCCAGAAGGGTGATTTAGAACCAAAAGTGAATGGGTCCTTCTTTCAATTCAAGTTTTAAAGTCCTCATTATAGGTATTTTTATTCTCTGATGTAGGATAAAGTCTAATGCTCTCTACCTATGAATGGTTTTTAAAGTTTTCTCCTTTCCAGAGGGTAGCAGACAATACTGTTGCAGAATTCACACACATTTTGGAGCTACAATGTCCTCACACTTTTTAAAGGGCACTGCTGGTATTTATTCATCAACTGGAAAAACTTAAAGGCAGTTTACTTTTAAGGGACAAAAGTACCACAAATCATCCATGTATGGTCATACTTGCTTCTTACAATTTCCTTTCCATCTGCTGCGTTCAGAATGCCTTAATTTTGACAACATCCCTGGAGGCGGGGGGCACCTGTAAAACACTCACTCATTGATTCATGATGTACTCTGGCAGCTTGAGGACCACCATCCAGTCTTCTGTTCTTGTCGAGCCCTCCGTGAGCTCTGAAAAGTCTTCCAAGTGCCCTTTATAAGATGGATTGTATGCAGCCTTACATCTCTCCACTTATCTTTTCAGACTGCAGAGGCAATTCTCAATCCTGTCAAAAGACAAATCGGAGTCGGGCTGCGGTTTCCAGAACATTAGTTACTCA
Organism: Chaetophractus vellerosus; assembly: GCA_004027955.1. Taxonomy (NCBI): domain Eukaryota; kingdom Metazoa; phylum Chordata; class Mammalia; order Cingulata; family Chlamyphoridae; genus Chaetophractus; species Chaetophractus vellerosus. Next base: position 257 of record PVKH010029301.1, on the reverse strand, counting down.
GGACAGTGAGGTTACAGCAGTGGCAAGGAAACCCTGCGTGCAAAAGCGAGGGAGCTTCGGGGCTGGGCGGGCTAAGGCGGCTCTGGAGCAGAAGGAAGGAGCTGGCTCGGCCCTGTTCAGGAGAGCAGGCCCCTGCTAGCCTGACCGCTGGGCTACCTGGAAGCAGGCTTTGTTTTTCACTGGGCTGGGGATGCTTAAATCGGCACTTGGCTGGATCTCCAGGCCAAGCAGCCTGGAGGGCCTTTATGAAAAGGAGG
>PVKH010029300.1:0-12679 GCA_004027955.1 Chaetophractus vellerosus | reverse complement strand
TTTTTTTTAAAGGCAGAATTGTTCAGAAAAATCCAAAATCAAATTGGAGTTTTTCTAGTGGTATTCCTAGAAGAAAGCATTTCAAGAAGAAATCTTCCAAAAGTACAATATTTCTCAGTTCTGCTGATAAAACAAAAATAAGGATATGTAAAGAGGATTTCCTTCTTCCTTATGAAATCTCTCGTTTGATACTCCCAAAGGAAATAAAATCTGCCTTATTTCTATGCCCACCTGCACTGAACTTTAAAGTTGGTATATATGTATTGAAGAACCTTAAGTTCATTTTCCCTCTGGGATGGATTCAGCATATGGTCTGCTCCTAAGGCAAACATTTATTTAAACTTTAAGTCTAAAAGGAATTCTTCCATTTTATTTCTAGTTTCGCTTGCTTTGATCCTGAAAGTAATTAACTTTCAGTGGCAGCTAATTATAAGTAAAGAGAAATCAGAGTCTATATGGTTGTTTGTTTGGTGTAGGCTTGGCAAAGTGTTTTTTAATTGGAAAGCCTTTTTGCTGTATGCATTTCAATTCATTTTGTACTGTATTTATTATCCAGGATTCATATTATAACCATGACCTTTCATCTAATGACAGAATCTCACACAGAGAAAAATAATTATTTTAACAAAAAGACACTAGTGCTATGAAGGAGAAATGAGAAAGGCTGGGAGGGAGTTAGAATATGACACAAGCAAAGTCACGACTAAACCCACTTCCTGCCCTTCATCATCACAGTCCCACGAAAACTGTGTTGTGTCAAAGGACATATTCTTCTATATTTGGATTGGGAAATCCTCTTCCCTGTGTGCACTTCAGACAGAAATCAGTCCCAGAAAAATAATTTGGGAAAGGAGACATAGGTGAAGATAATTGAGGTGAGAGGTGCTACTTACTGTTCTAAGTTAACACCAAACATCAGGATCATGGAAGAATCTGGAAATTAATGAGCTGCCAGCCAAATGACCTATACCACATCCTCCATTTCCCTGAAAATGGCCCTCATAAAACTCATCAACACATTTTGTCACCAACTCCTTCCTTTTAAAAGAAAAACCAGGCATCCTTAATATGTATTGTCTGTTTGAAATAAATATGTTGTAATGGTTTTCTAAATAAAATAAAAATAATTATTTGAAAACTAGAGGGGACTTAAAGTCTCTACTTCTGTGAGAGGGCTCTATGCTTCATAGGCTCTTGAGACAATTCTGTACCCAATCCAAAGGAATCGGCACCACAGAACAGCAGCCCTCCACACCCTGACCAGGGAGGGATTTCTACCTGCCTGCTCTTTAGCAACTGTAAGAACTACTGCCACAAAGATAGTCTAAGGGACATGTTATCCGTCTCCTTCCCCAGGTTTGTATCAAGTTAGAGCATCCAAAAGCAATATACCTAGACCTCAGTAGCTTAGGCCCACGCGGAAAGCCACCTGTGAATTACAGTAATAGACTTGGCTTTAATCAAGGGCCATCTCCCCATTTCCTACAAAATTATTGATAAAGGAAATAGCCTCTATATTTTGCAATACCAACATAAAAAATTTATTTCAGAATATAGTATAAGGAAAAATGTTGCTACTCCTGAAGAACTGACATATTTTCTTTTATTAATAACATGAACTCATAATCTGCTGTATTTACTTTAATTGCTTCTACTGCTAGGAAGCTCAGGGCTAAGATCATTATACAATCACACTAAGTGATCCTAGATGAATTGTTTACTTACTTACCCACAATTTTGTGGATGGATTTAAGTTTTCTAGTTGTATTTCAATTGATTTTAAAGTGTAGATTCCATCCCAAATTTTTGGAGATGTAAATGGATTTTTTTAATCAAAATTCTCTTGAGAATTTAATGAAATGGAAATATTTCCTACTTCTTGGAATTTCAAAGATACATATTTAAATATACTACTACCACTCTACCCCTACTTTTAAGGAATATATTATTAAAATAAGTTTCAGATCATTAGCTGTGAGAGAAAGTACAATGTTTTACACATACTGAAAGTGACTAAAATGTCATACTAATGAGGAGACGATCACGTATTATAAGCCCCTGTGTGGGCCACTCTGTAAAGGAGTTTATATAGTTACCTATTCTGTCAACGTGGCTCAACTAAAGATTGAGTGGGGTAGTGCCCATAGTTCAGCACATACCTATCTGTTCTGCTGAAGCATCACTTATATTAACTTCATACACCTAAGATAATTTATATAATTCTGTTTTAGAAATTACAAGAAACTGTTCCTTGTCAGGGTTTCATAGCTCTTTAAAAAATCACAACCCATACTCAGCTGTCTTCAGAACTACCTCATTTCCAACCTGTCTTCTTCCATCTCTAACCTTCCTGAACATTCTTTAGAAAAGTCAATCCTAGACATCCTGGAAGGCCATTTTGGGTCCCATACCATCACAGATGTTTATAGAAAGCCCTGCTAATGAGTCATCTTACTCTGATTTGCTCTAGCCTCCTATTGTAATAAACTGTTGAGAAAGAAACTGCAGACCAGGTTATACCCATTCATTCCAGTAGAACTGAGAGATGTTTTCTCAAAAAGCAACATTTTTCTCCACAACAGAACATTCAAAGTTGCTTTACATTTAATCTTTTAAGAATTTGTCACGCATGGGTTTCAAACTCTACCATAATTTCCAATAATTAATTCTATGTGTTTTGAGGCCCAAATATTCCATCCTCAAACATGCAGAATAAGCTACCTCTGGGATTTGATAAACATCTCTCTGTTCAACTTACTAATATTGATATATTTTATAATGTTTATACATATTTTTTATCTTCACTGTTTTTTCATCATATTTTCCCTTTGCATTTCAGTTTGGGAAGTTTCTTTGGACCTGTCTTCAAGCTCAGTAATTCTTTTCTCATCCATGTCAAGTCTACTAATGTGCTCATCAAAGATATTCTTCATTTCTCTTATGTTTTTGATTCCCTGTATTTCCTTTTGATTCTTTGAACTTCCAAATTCAGATTACCTATCTGTTTTTGCATGTTGTCTACTTGTTCCATTAGAGGATTTAGCATATGAATCATTGCTAATTTAAACTCACTATCTGATAATTCCACCACCTGTGTCATACCTGAGTCTGGTTTTTCTTGCTTTTTGGCATGATTTGTAATTTTTTGTTGAAAGCTAGACATGTTGTACTGGGTAATAAGAACTGAGGCAAATATCCTTCTAGTGTGAAGATTTTTGTTTCACACTAAATCTAAGAGATGAGCTTGGTTTAATGTTTTTGTAGGTATAGGTGCCAGAGGTTTCAAATATCTATAGTGCCCTCATTTTTGTCTTCCTCAGAGTCTGTTTTACAGCTCTTTCAGGTGTAATCCACTATTATTATACTGGAGTTCTGTTGGTGGTAAGGCATATGGGGGAGTATTCTATATCTTCCACATAAATCTCAGCCTTTTGGGGCCTTTGCCTCTGTCCTATGACCTTCACGAGTGTTTCTTGTTGTACAGGCCCTATCTCTTTCACCCTTCAGGTAAGATAGAAAAGCTGGAGGGGCCTCCTGGGAGAGGAATGCTCTTTTCCCAGAGCTCTGGGTCAAGGCTCTGGTAAAACATTTCCCCCTGAATAGTAAACCTTTGTTATGGAGAAGGTCGTGGGCTGGGAGTATTGCATTAGGATTAAATTTTCCTCATCCCAGCAGAGCCATAAAGGGATCTTTGTGATCTTCACGGTGACAATTTGATGGGTTTCCTTGGGATAAAGCCCATGAAAGAGGACTCTTAAGAGTGTGGCCCCTAGGAGTTCCTCATTCTCAAGCAAGTCCACACCCAGCTTTTAGCAATTCATCAAAATTACCATTTAAGTTTTCCTACCAGTATATGGCTCTAACAGCTTCTGTTCTAGGGAAGCAAATCCCAGTTGTGATCCCTGGGTGGACCTTTCTCTCCAGGTATTTTTACTTTTTAAAATTTTTGTTTATTATTTATTTATTTAGTTAGTTAGTTCGTTATTTATTCTCTCTAGACTTTTGAGTGGAGATTTGCTTTGCAACCTCAGTTATCTATTTTTTGCATCCAAGAAAAGACATGGATTTTCCATTTCTCCTGCTTTTTCTTGTTATAAAGACAGTAATGATGACTTTCTGGCTCTTCCTGAGTCAGGTTTGTAACTTACCATATGCTCATGTGTCCATGACTTTGAAAAGGCTCCAGGGTGAGATTCATGTCAAATTCAAGTCTGTCTCTCAGGAAATTTTGTTGCTTTCTAAAGCATAAGATAAAAACTGTGGCACTCCTATCAACTCCTTATAAATGGATCTAGAACCTGAATGAGAGGTGGGCAAGGGACGAAAGATCATTTGAAACCAGGGAGGGGTATGTGTTTGTGCCCAACAGATACTTAAAAGGAGAAACATGCATTCAATAGGCTTTAGGTCTCTGATTTTTCTTGACTGCTTTTAATTTTCTTAATTTGTTCTATGTTATTTTAGTATCTCCATATTTTAAATTCTCTTTTTAAAAAAGTATTGTTGCCAAATCTCATGATTTGAATATTTTCTATATTTTATGATTAAAAGTCCACACATACACTTAAATGGTGTGTTGGTTTGAGTCTTTTGTGTGGACTGCAGAAAACTGTGTTCTTAAATAGGCCCGTTCCTGTGGGCGTGGGATCCTTTGAGCAGAACGGATTGAGCTGGGGTCCCTGAGTTTGGATTGCTTCAGTGAGGTGTGACCCAGGGTGGGTCTTGGTCCTCTTGCTGGAGTCCTTTATAAATAGAGGACTAAAAACAGAGATACAGAGACACAGAAAAAGAGCCCCCAGAGAAGGAAGTAGTAGTCCTGGAGCCCAGAGGCTGGAATCAGTGGAGCACAGAGGCATGCAAAGAGGCCCCTGAGAGGCTAGGCACATACAGCAGCTCAAAGCTGAAGAGAGAAGACCTGAGAAGAGGGGAGAGACAAGGGAGTCAGCATTTTGCCCTGCCATGTGCTTGATCGTCCACAACTGAGCTTGGAGAGAAAGAATCTTTAGATGATGCCCATGTGCCTAGTCGCCCACAGCTGCCACTTGGTGAGACAGCATCTCTTGATGATGCCTTGATTTGGACACTTTCATGACCTCAGAACTGTAAGCTTTTAACCTAATAAATTCCCATTATAAAAGCCAACCCATTTCTGGTATATTGCATTGGCAGCCTGTGGCAAAGTAAAACAAATGGTTTGTTTATTATATATTTTCAAGTTTATGGTATTTTATTTGGATTTATGTATAAAAATGTCTTCCAGAAAATTCATTCTTCATTCTTTATTCATTAATCAAGAATACAGTGTACCTACCATGTGCAATACATGGTTTAAAGTACTTTGGGGAATGGAAAGAAGAATTTTCAAGCAGAATCTTTATTGCTAATATGTTTCAAGAATCCCATATCTAATAAGAAATTGAAAAATATGAATTTTTAGTATTGCAATGTTACCTTTCTTTTTAAAAATACATTGTGTAGTGTCTTAACTAAAGAAAATATTAGTGCAGTAAATCAGTTTTAACCTTATTAACCTAACTTTTACAGTATTAGTATTGGTATAATTTTCCTATGTCCAAAAGAACATTGCATTTTAAAAAAAGAAAAACTAAGAGATTAGATGAAAACTGTAATCTAGATCTAAGGGAATAAATGGTCATTCAGCAAGTCTTTGGCTATTTAGAGCCCTCAATGAACTATGCACCTTAGTTTCATCTAGGACAATAATATTCAGAGACAATATAATAATGCCTAATTTCACCCAACCAGGGGGACTGCTAGAATCTAGAGGTAACCACTCTCTAGGTAGACCTTCAATATCCTTAGGAATCTGTTAACAGCTTAATTCTCTAAATAGTGGTAGTTTATGAGGATGATCTTAACTTTTTAATTAATTTCTTGGCTTCTCAGTATTCATTCACCCTAGTTCAAATACCAGCCTTTTGGGAATTCACTAGTTTTTATTTTTGTTCCTGAATTTGGATGGGCTCTACCTACTCTCTGATACTAGGGATAAAGCACACAACATAGATCTAAGACAATCAGTCCATTTTATTCCCCTTTGAGGAAAGTTTAGAACAATATCAGAGCCAATGAGATACAACGAGTATCTAGATGGGACTTCCATCAAAGTGACGCTCATTTTCTTTTTTTCCATGGGATTTGAAACTGAGTTTATAGAAACCAAGAAGTCAAGTCAGTAGTTCAAAGGTTGAAATACAGTAACTAAGTCCTAATGAAGTTATTCCATCATTTGTTTAAAGGTGTACTTAAAGCCAGAGTTACCCCTAGATTGTTTTAGCTACATGATCCCATAAATCTCCTTTTTATTTGAACAAGTTTTTGTTGAATTTTCTGTTACTTGCAACAGAAAGAGGCCTAAATGATACTGGAAGAAAAATTGGGGGGAACTGAAGATCTTGATCTTGGTTAAACCATAAGACAATTATATAAGGATGAAAGAGACCTAAATAACAGAGTGAGTATTCCAGTTAATTCTTGATTTTTCTACTCAATGTTACTTTTAAAGAGTTGCATGCAGAAGTGTACATATTATCTGGTAATTTGTCTTTAAGTGAGTTATTGGAAATAATTATTCCAAAATATATGTGACTTGATGAAATGAATAGATATGCAATAGAAATGCCATGAGCTAGCATATGAATGTTAATGCTTTCATTTCTTTTTAAAAGATAACTCCAGGAAAAAAAAGATTGAGAATTGAAATTTCTCTTATTCTGCTCCTTGTGGTCTCAACTAAATCTCCTTTCATTTCCTTGTTATTTTGTTTTGATGTCATCAAATGAATGCTCAACCTCATGAGAGAAGCTTTTGAAATGGTCTCGTGGAACAGCACAGATTATGATTCTAGTATAAGTGTAATTATGTACAACACAGCAGTGAAACCAAGGACACAAAATAAAATAGCTGACAACACTAAGAAGTCATAATTTCAGCTTATTATACACACTTTCATCTTAAGGAAGATGAATCAAAATTCCTTGCAACTTGCAGCATCTCTGAATATAAAGGACTGCAATATACAAGACTAAATTTGTGGTTCTTTAAATGGACCATGGAGTTAATTCCAGCAGCTGAAGACAGCGGTGCCAATATCCTTCCTTCTGAAGCATTAAACAGACAGGTCTTGTGAACTTTTACTTCTCATTTTCATTGTTACTTGTCACATTTCCCTCACCACCTCTGTCATGAAATATTTTAAGAAAAGGTTTATTTATCTAACAATACTGGAATAATATTTACCTGCTGGATTCTAAAATCTGATGCTCAAAATGCAAGCTCCTTTGACACTCTAAACCAATCATGTACCATCTATTATCTTTGAGCAGCCAAAGTTCAATGCCTGAGAAAAGCTGAGCATTCTCCTTCTAAGATAGGGCACATCATCAGACTCTCAATTTTCTAGGAAGTTTTAAGAATGCCTCTCTGAAACCCCAAAGTAGTAAGGATCCATCAAAGTATCAAACAGAAAATTGTCACTCCACTCATGGACGAGTGTTTTTTACTGTTAATGGACAAAAGCCAAGAAATATCTTGATGTCTAAATTGAAAATGAAAAAAAAAAAAGATAATCTCTTTGAATCCTGGAAAATGAAGCTACATTACAGAAGAGACTTACCATTTTTCTAATGGTCATTCTGGCAAGATTTAGAAAGCAGCAGGACTTACCTGGAAGAAAGAAAGAGAAAAAAAAAGAAATTAAAATAATAAGTAAGAAAGGGTAATAGTGTTTAATATATTCTAAGATGACAAGAAGTTCTCTCAGTCCATCTACATAGGGGTAAAGTCAGTAAAGGAAAGAAGGTGGAAAATAAAATTATTTTAGCTGCTATCAACTTTATGCAATCCAAGAATCGGACATTTATTTCATGTAGTCGGGCATTTATTTTATGTAGCCTTTGTAACAGAGTCCTCCATATTGGTATAATTCTCAATGGAATTAGAAATGGAGCTTCTGAACTGCTTCTCAGAGGAAGATGTAATTCACAAATGATAATTGCAGAAACTATGTGCTTTCAATAGCCACAGAGACTCTGGTCCCTTAAAGAGTTTTCTAGCTTCAAACTAACTGGGCTGTTAAATGCCCTCAAAGAGCCATATCAGGACTCAGACCTGTCACATTTTTTCATTTTGTTGATGTTTAAAATATGTTTGGCCTCCTTATTGATTTTCAAGTACGATACCATCAAGTGCAGCAAGACACATCATTTGTAATGTCAAATGTTTTATTCTAATGTTATCTATTGGGCCCTGAGAAATTTAAAGAACAAACAACCTCATATGTTTCATAATGTTAAAAATACTAACTTATTGAGCATGAACCATAAATATTATCAAATGCTCTTAAAACTCAGCCAACATGTGGATGGCAGTAAAAGAAAACAGCTCCCTTTGAGCTTGGAGTGCTCATTCTAGGAGTTCTTGTCTCACTTGAAAGCAGATCTTTCTGGTCTCTTACCACTGAGAAATGCTACACAAATAGGCACCTGCCTATCTGCTGACAGGATACGTTTATCCCCAGAGTAGAAAGAGGGAACAAAAGGAACAAGGAACTGAGTTTCATCTCTAATGACATTATATAATGCAAGGCCCGTTTATGGAAACTTTAGTATTAAATAGGTGGAATTTCTTACCCAACTAGCCAAGTTTTGCTAACTTTGTCCTATCTTGGGCAGGGAGACTAAGGCAACCTAGCAAAACTTCCATAGGCACTGAATTTCTACGTTCTCTTCCATTCCCTCCTTCCAGAGGGACTTACCACATCTTTAATTCTCTCTCCTACTGGGCAAAGAAGGAAGAGAGGTATCAGCAAGGTCAGTAGAATAATTATAGGATACATTTTCATTGTTTCTTTAAACTGGCTTAAATTTCTAGGCTTTGAGGGAAAATACAGGTGCTCATCTTTCACATGACTTCATATTAACATGGTAACTGGTACAAATAGCTAATACCACCCCCCCCCTTTTTTTCTTCCATAAAGGGCCTATTTGTCTGAACTAGACAATCAGTCTTAATAAAAAGGTACAAAATCCTCAGGTGTTATTTTTTCAATCCCAAGAAAAATATGCATTACTAATGTATAAATCAAAGCTCAAGAAATAGCAAAATGCACTACATAAATGAATGTATGGGCATAACTAGGATAGAACCTAGGATTGTGGATATTTAATCTTCTAGCAATTGAACATGCACACACACACACACACACACACACACACACACACGGTCTTTCATTTAGTCCTGGGAATTTTTTTATGATGTTAAATCCCAAGAATGCTTTTATAAGTACTTCAGCATGATTATTATTATTATTTACCCACTATATAGAATTTTCACACATATATTTTTTTTTGTCAAAGTAAGCCATTTGACATTTTCTATAGTAAATCTATAGAGCAGACCTTCAACAACCCTTGCCACCTTACAGAAACTGACTACAGAAATCTCCTCAGTTTCATTTAATCATGCTTATACAATAATAGGCCCTGTTACTCCAGTTTAGTGACTAAGAAGTGCACTACACAAGATCTATTCCCATAATTATCTCTCCATGAGAGCATTAACCAATGATACTTTTTTTTCAGTCTATATTACGGAAAGTTCATTGTATTGCTGACAACATCATGCAGTTTTTCTGTTGGTGAGCAAGGGCTTTGCCTGCTGGGAAATGGCTAGATCATAAGCAGAAGCCAAAATCAGAGCCATGGGCAACAATTTTGTTTTCACTTCATAAAAATGAATTATTTTATTTACTAATGTGTCTTACAAGTCTGGTGCTTAAAACAATGGTAATTTGAGTATTAGCTCAGCCTTGAAACACATACACACACACACACACACACATATATATATATAGTTTCAATATTTAATTGTTCATTTATTTTTGGGGGGAAAGAGAAGCAGCCTGTCCTTTTTTACTATTTTATAAACACATAATATCATATGTTTATTTCTGTGCTTCAGATTACATAAATAATTACTCATCTTAGGACAGTAGGGGAAGGTTTATTTTCAAGGCTGGGCTAAAACGTTTGACAATAATTGTTGTAGAAGTGGATTTTTTTTCCAAATGATAATTTTATGATGGAAAATATAATATTATCATATGATATCTCTCATAGGCTATTGCTATCCTGAATATTTTACATTTAGTGCTGAAAATCAGCTAGTGCACACCATAGTAACCATCATAAATCACCATTTTTTTAAAGAATGGCCACCTTGACTGCTCATTAATGCCCTAATCAATTGACACAAGCCAATATTAATGTTATTTAAGGAATAATATCAGTCTTTGGGCTTTATTAGGGGCTGCCCTGGGGAATTAATTAGGCAGATTCCTTGAATTCTTTTTGATCTTTCAACTCCCTTAGACACCAGTTAGGTTCCTGCCTGACTGCTTTGTGCTCTTATCAGGTACTCATGGGACAGTCAGTCCAGCATGTACACAACTTCAGGGCTGTCACTTCTCCCCTAAAGGCCTTACCAATTCCTTGTTACCCACTTGGAGAAGTAAAACCTCTGCTCTGTGGATTGTTAAGATCTCCCTCTAGATCTATGACCCGTAAATGCGTCCATCTCTCCTACGTATCTGATCTATGACCTCCACAGGTTAACTGGCACACTCACATAATCATCCCTTTCTTGCAGCCAGGTTTTTTTCTCTCAAGTAGTGCTCTATGCACATCCCTTTTCTCTCAGCCTTTCTGCTTCCCTTTGTCTCATTTTAAATTTAATTCTTACCCTTCTTCTCTAAAAGTACTATTGGCATGGCCAGTCCCCAATACATATCAGCTACCAACCCCCATTCCTCTACTCCGACAACTTCGGCTTTGTGGTGGCTTGAAGCTGTATGTACCCTAGAAAAATATGTTCTAAAATTTAATTCATTCCTGTGGGTGTGAACCATTGGAAGAAGGACTTTTTGATGAGGTTACTTCAGTTAAGGTGGGTGTGGCTTAATCCCATTACTGGAGTCCTTTATAAATGGAATGAATTCATACAGAGAGAGAAAGCCACAGGAAGCAAGAAGCTCAAATTAATGAAGCCCGTTTGGAAGAGAAGGGAGAGACCAGGAAATGCTATCATGTGCCTTGCTGTGTGACAGAAGACCCAAGGATCAACAGCAGCCAGCCCCAGAATGTCACAGCCTTTAGGGAAAAAACATTACCTTGATAATGCCTTGATTTGGACTTTTTTTTAGCCTTAAAACTGTAAGCTAATAAATTCCTGTTGTTTAAGCTAACACATTTCATGGTATTTGCTTGAGCAGCCCAGGAAACTAAAATAAGCTTCATCACCTGTCACTTCCATCACATCCTTTCCTCTGTTTCTGGTTCACAGAACTACCTGCAGTTCCCAAAATACATCTAGCTCTTTGAAGTCTCTGTGTTTTTTCTTATAACCTTCTTGGAATGCAAAAGTTATGTTTACTCATTTCCCAAGGTTAATTTAGGTATTCATTCTCTACACTCTCTTAGCCTTTGATACCTCGATTATGATCTTCATATTAGCCTCTTATACACCTAGAAAATTACCTGATGCATAAAAAGCATTCAATAAATGTAGGACCATTTAATCAGGCTTAACTCCCCATTAGATTTTGAGTGACTTAAAAGCAGGAACTATGTCTTACTCATCTTTCGGCCTCTAGTGCCCAGCATAGTGTCTGGACTGAGGTTGGTATCTGAGATGAGTGGATTATCGGAATGAAGGAAGGGAACACTAATTATAGCTAACAGACTTTCACTTTTGTTATACTTCAATAAATATCTGCCATTTCTAAATTCTATATCTTTTGAAGGTTGTATCCATGCTTAATTATTCACTTTCCTATGAAATGTTTCGATAACCATTTTGGTCAATAGGCATAGCTACCAAGACACTACAAAGCCAGAATATCCCTGACACTGCTACAGATTTCTAGAGTGAGTGCAGTTGTGGATGGCAAAGACATAAAGTTGTCCTGTGTGCCTCTGGCTTCTCACGCCCTTTCTGTGCTGACAGTGGAGATAAACCATACAAAAGCTAACTCTTTACAGTTTCATCTCCAACCCTGTTATCTATATACTAAAATTATCTCAGATAATTGAGAATACTTTATTTTGAATACCTATATTCCAAAACTCTCCACATAACTACTCTTCAGTTTACATTGTACAATGCCACAACAACAAAAACAATCTTTAAATTCTGATACCATGTGTTGTTAAATTTAAATTTCCACCTTAAAAATTGGCCCCAGAATCAATAACAAAGAAGGAAATGGCTTAAAGGTAAAAATAAAAAACAACGGGAAAAAAGAAAAAAAAAAGCTGCAAAAAGGAATGAAGTGGTTTTTAGATGTTGATTGCAATAATCAATACAATTCAAGTGCCATTTAAAAAAACATTTGTACAAGCCAGCCTCTCTCTCTCTTTCCCCACCCTCTTGCTCTCGTACTTTCTCTTTCTAGTTCTCTAGCTCTCTATCCCTACCTCTATGTCTATGTCTATCTTTATCTCTACACAATTACAAAATAAAAGGAGTCCATCATGCATCGGAATCCATATGTTGAATCATCTGTAATCCAGATCTCACATTGCCTGGCTTTTTCAACTCCAGTGACTCTTACAAGACACCCACTAGACCTCATATGGGGGCCTTTTCATTATGAGGGATG
>PVKH010029299.1:0-12681 GCA_004027955.1 Chaetophractus vellerosus | reverse complement strand
GACACAGAGAGCAGACAGCGAGTGCAAAACAACGGGGGGAATAAATAAATAAATAAATCTTAAAAAAAAAAAACTGTAAGTGAATAAATTTCCATTGTTAAGCCAATGCATTTCATGGATTCTACTTTCAGCAGCATAAGAAACTAAAACATTTAGTTTGAAATTGTTGCCTGTTCTGTAACAACTTTTCAGTATCCCAAAACTTTTCTAAAAGGTGAAGCATACAACAGTTGTACTTTGCAAAGTGAGCAAAATCAAAAGGACCTTTACATAAAAGCCATTAAGTTCCTCATGAAGACTGAAAACTGAGCTTGGACAAGAAGTTTGGGTAAGCCATGATAGACGTTAAGCAGCCTTCATCCCTTGCATTCTGGGGGAGCACCCTAAACCTCTGATCAACATGGTGTTAGGCTTGCATCACCTTAAGTGTACATTCAAAGAAATAGTCCAGAAAATTGGGTTAAGGACATTCAGGTTACATTTCATTTTCCAAACATATTTCCTAATATAAAAGCGAATATCTTTCTCCAATCATACTTATTAAAGCTGCCATTCTCCCCATATTGAGAATCACTATTCTAGATGCTACATGTCAAAACCTTAGGATTTCAAGGCAAGATGGCAAACATCCAAGAATTTCTTACCTAATCTTTTACAGTATTTTAAGTGCCAATGAAAAGGAGAAGGATTCTAATAGAAATGGAAAAGTCTTGTTTGAATTACAGTCTGGGCAGAACACTTCATAGTAGAATTTATCAACTAATCTACACAAGAGAATTGTCATTAATTTTTATCATCTAAAAATGCAAAGAAGATAGCTAGCTGGTTATGCTATACAACTCGGCCTTTAAAATCTCTAAATGAAACCATGCCCAAATGGGTAAAAAAGTAAAGATTACAACACAGACGAAGTTAATTCTTTCAACCATTCTTGACAGCAATTACAGTAATTTGTTTTTTAACTCAGTGGCATTAACTTGTATATAGGACTTAGTTTCTACAATACCCTTATGGTAACTCTATCTCCCTCTTTGAATTCTTTAGACTTTCAGGAAGAACATGCAAAGGCCCAAAATAAAACAGAAAACTGAATCTCAATTTACTGTTTTAACCCAAAATTTCTGCTTCTTACTAAGATTTGGGTAGGAGTAGGTAAGAGGAGATAAAATGCAAACTTGGGAGACAGGGTATAAGATATACAGTTAAATAGACTAGCAAGATCACATAATCTATACATAATTTCATTTGCCCAATTTGCTTGACTGTTGTTACCCATGTTGATTATTTTCCTGCAATTTTAATGTTTTATGAGTTTCTCTCCCCTACCAATAATTAATTAGTATCAAAGTGCTTACTATATACCAGTCACTGTGCTAAGCATTTTATATCATTATCTCATTTCATATTCACAAAAACCCTGTGCCTTAAGTACTATTTTTTAAGTCTCATCTTCAGATAAAGAAACAAGGCTGAGAGAGATTAAAAGTATGCCCAAGGGAGAGGATTTGGCTTAAGCAGTTGGGCATCCGCCTCCCACATGGGAGGCCCCACGTTCAGTTCGCTGTGCCTCCTAAAGAGAAGACAAGCAGACACAGAGAGCAGACAGGGAGCACAAACAACAAGGTGGGGGGAATAAATAAATAAAATAAATCTTTTTTAAAAAGAGAAAGATAAAGGAAGAGATTAGGCAGTTGTAAAATTGTGCCATCCCCTTAACCAGCCAAATACAAACAAGGTATCTAAAAATATGCTATCAAGAAGCTATAGGGGGTGGATGTGGCTCAAATGGTTGGGCGGCAGTCTGCCACATGGAGGGACCTGGGTTCAATCCCCAGGACCTCCCGGTAAAATAAAGAAAAATATAGAAGGCATGCATGCCGCCAGGCCTCGCCGAGCCATACAGCAAGATGATGACGTAACAGGAGAGTGACACAAGAGAGAGCCAAGACGAGATGCACCGAAAAACTAAGAACTAAGGTAACGCAGGCAGTAAGATGCCTCTCTCCCACATCAGAGGTTCCCAGGATCGAATCCCAGTAAAGGCAGAAGAAAAAGGATGAGAAGAGAGGGCAGGAAACAGACACAGGGAATTGCCCAGCAAATGGACACAACAATGCAAAAATGGGGGGGGGGGAACAGAATGGATAAAAGAAAATAAATAAGTAAATAAAATAAAAAATAAAAAATAAAAAAGAAGCTATGACCTTGTACACACCAAGATGGTATACAATGTTCACAGCATCTTTATTCATCCTAACCAAAAACGGCAATAACCCAAATGCCCATCAATAAGAGAACACGGATAAACTGATAAATATTGTGGCATATTTATGTAATGGAATACTACTCACCAATAAAAAGGGGGAAAGAAAAAAAGAAGCCACGAGTGGAATGCACTTAATGTAAAAGAAAGCTGCAGCCTAATGTAGCACAAACTTTCTGAAGAATGAAGGTTAGTTTAAAATACAAGTTCTTCTGCTTTTGTTTGCCTAATCCCTCCTCTTCCTTCCCCCATCTTTATCTGGTAACAAACTCTACCCACTCTTGAACAGGGATGGGCACATTACCCTGGCCAAGCCAAGAAGAGAACAACACCCTACCATACCACATGTCCCAGGCCAAGCCAATCAGAGAATGCCACTCTTAAGGCATAATGACTGGTGCAGGGATAAGTTTACTCTGCTACTGGACCAGAGACTCCCCAGGATGCTCCTAGGTCGCTGTGGGAAAACTGCTCTTTGTCTCTGAAGGAGACCTGAGGCTTCTGGAAGCCTGCTTCCCTACTTCAAGGAGGACACCTTAAGGGATTATGAAGCCACCATCCATGGAGAGTTACAGGCAAGAGAGTCTTAATGGTGTCGACTGGGCCATAAATTCCCTCTAGCTTTGTGCCAGCACCACCACCTTCACCTTTCCTTAGTATATAGTCCAAAGAGTCCCTTTTTTGATTATTTATTTAAGCTTGTTTTGAGTTGGATTTCTGTCTCTTGTAATCAAAAATCCATCCATAGGGAGTCAAAGCATTCCTGACTATCAGCAATAATTCTATTATTAACAATAATAGCAGCTAGGACTTAATTTGTGCTTACTCTGGGTTTGGCACCTCTCTATATGCTTCACAGATATTAACTTACTTGATCTTCTATGTGGTAGCACTGTTATTATCATCTCTAATTTACAGATGAAGAAAGAGAGACTACAAAAAAGAATAAGCAAATGAGACGCAGAGTGTTGAAGTGACTTGAGCAAATAACCAGTTAGCAGAAGACCTAGGATTTAAACCGTAAGTCTGGGCTCTTGCCCATTGCGTTGAACAATAAGAAGCCTACAAAACGCACAATGAGAAATCAGAGCTTCCTAACCTGCCTCCTGCACTGTCCACAGACAAAGGCTACCCTGATTAGTCAACCTGAATATCTGATCTGCTTAGTAATTATCTCCCAATAGTGTAGATGGGTGGGTCAGCCTCCACGACACCAGTCACTAAATCCACCCGGCCACTTGCCTTGCTTAGATTCCAAGCTCAACGAGCAACCTTAAATAACTTGGTTTCCATGGTAAATTCTACTTTAGGGAAAGAACACCCTGACCAGCAGACCAGAGCACCCCAGCCTTCTTGGCATTACTAATTTGGCATCCTAGGTCAACCAACTTCTTGCAAGTTTGTTTAATATGAATCAAACCTTGAGAGCAGCTGAATTCTAGATGCTTTGGCCAAACACTATTTTTGGAACCCACCAAGATGATACTACTTTGTGAAATCCTGGGTAAGCAGCCTGAAGTATGGCCTCATCCGTGATTGACTTGTAGAAATCATCTATGAAATTAAAAGGACTATTGTTCAAGAAAACTTAATATGAATATTCTCGCTGTCCTGATTTTGTGATAATCAGGGTAGGCTAAACATTTGCTATATTAGAAACCATGCATGTGTCCCCAGACGTAGGTCTGGTTTTTAGAATGCTGGTAATAAACTAAGCCTGATTTATTATATGACCATCCTGTATGGGAAATGACTATAACTCTAGGTACCTTTGGTCAACCTTAAGAGATGTAGCAAGGGGACAGATGTGGCTCAAACGGTTGGGTGTCCATCTTCCATATGGAGGGACCAATCCCCAGGACCTCCCAATAAAAAGAAAAAAAAAACATATAGAAGGCGCACAGGCCTCCAGGCCCCGTGCATGGGTGCGCTGTCAGGCCCCATGCGCGGGTGCACTGCCAGGCCCCGCAAGCCACGCAGCAAGATGATGACATAACGGGAGAGTAACACAATAGAGAGACAAGACGAGACACGCTGAAAAACCAGGAACTAAGGTGGCGCAGGCGGTAGGATGCCTCTCTCCCACATTGGTGGTTCTGAGGATCGAATCCCAGTGAAGACAGGAGAAGAAGGATGAAAAGAGAGGCCAGGAAATGGACACAAAAACAGCAAAACGGGGGTGGGGGTGGGGGTGTAAAAATAAATAAAAGTAAATAAATAAATCCTTTAAAAAAGTATAAGGGAGTAAGATACAGACTATAGTTAGTAGTAATACTTTGACGATGCTCTTTCATAATTTCTTAACAAATGTTTCACAACAATGCAAAGTATTTGTGGTGGGGTGATGTGTGGGAGCCCTGTATGATGTTATGCATGTTTGTTTTGTAAGTTCACAATGTTTACTGAACACTTATTGTTTATGTATGTTCATGTATGAACGATGCAATTCAATAAATTGTTAAAAAAAAAGAGAAAACTTTTAGAAAATCCTTCCCACCTGAGTCAGAGTAATGGCATCTTCAAACAGTCAAAAAAATGCCTCTAGGAGAAGTATTTAAACAGCAACCACAGATAAGCTGTATCCCTATGAATGGATTATCAAGCTAAAATGGAAACAGGATCTAGGAAAATCATGATGCTCTGCCAAAACACCAGCAGGAGGAAAAGGAATCATCTAGCATTCAAGGGAGAATTCAGTGCATTGAACAGAAACCAGCCTTCAGTGCAGCGTTCACTTAAAACTGCACTCTGGTCGGACCTCCAAATCTGCTAGCTGCTGGTGTCCATGAATTTAAAGGTCCAATTTCAGCAATTTTCTGCAGTGTACCTAGCAGAGTAGAATCTTTTGTTTTTTCTCTTCAAAGCATAAAACTATGAGAAGTGCTGCAGAAGAACACAGGACTGCAGTGCAGCTCCCTCCAGCTCAGCACCCACGCCAGCCATCCTATCCTGACTGCTTCCACACCTCCTTGGTCCCATTTCCCCACCACAAAACAAAAGGAAGGGCAACTTCCCCCTTTCCACGTCACACCTGGCACTTTCACCTATTCTCAGTAAAAGATTCAAGGTAATATTAGCAGGTCTTAACCATCTAAGCTTGTTTTCTGGTGTCTAAAACGGGGAGGATAACTGGGTTGCTGTGAGGATTAAGGAGAGAACACATGTAGAAAGTGCTTAACACAGAGCCCTATAAAGGTCAGCTGTACAGTCCCTGTACGCTCTTCTGTGAGCCCTGGCAGGCAGGGTGGTCCCCAAAAGAGCCTAGGGAACGTGACTCCTTTCTTTCTCACTGCAATTAGCATTAGCTGTGTTCTGCCAAATCTGCACTACAGCAAAGCCGTGCTACCACCATCTGTCCTAACTTTCATGAAGGCAATTAGAGGTTGCTAGGGGGAAGTTTTTGCCTGTATTTTCTTCTAAATTCTGGGGAGGGCAGCAGGGTATTAAGTCTCCTTCTACTAGTCTAGTTAGTTCAATGCCGAAAGACAAGCTACAATTCCTATATTCTTTAATATAATTAGACTATGCACACAAATGATTCTCATTTCTTTGTTTGAAAGTCACTGAAACATAAATAACACTCAGGCAGAACTTCTCTAATCTCAATTAAAATAAGGATAAGCTTTCTTTCAAATGAGCTTAGAAGCTATCAGGTGAATGGTGCGTGAGGGTGCAGGGATTCTTTTTCGACAGTGGGAAAAGGCAATATCCCAGGCTTCACTGCTTTACAGGTAACCTCGACCTCCCCAAATCCAGGCTTTAAATAAATATGGACCCAAAAGTCAAATGCAGATTTAATTCAGTAACAAAGATTCATTCTAGTGACATGCTGTATTGTCAAAAAAGAAAAAAAGTTACTACCATGGGCAAAAAATGGCACAGGAGGCAAAAAGAAGCATTCAACAGTGTGAATCCACTCCTTGTGTTTCCTCTCTCTCTCCTGTACTTCAGCTAGACTTTGGTCCTCTGATCCTTTCAGCCAAGGCAGGAAACATTCCCTCCTCTCCCTGATCATCCCCTTACAGCTGGTGCCTTCTCCGCTGCCTACTACAGGACTTTGCGAAGCCAGTAAATGATCCCTCTGCTGTTTGCTGAAGGCTTAGGCTGCCTTCAAAAGACATTGGGACAGACTGGCAAAAATTGAAAAGCCTGAGAACATCACATCAATGATAGAGAACAACCAGAACTCTTATATGGCTGGTGGGAGTGCAAATTGGTATAACCACTTTGGAAAACAAGTTAACACTATCTAGTGAAGATGAAAATGTGACTGCCCCACAGCAAAGCAGTTTCACTCCTATGTGTATGACCAGCACTGACCAATAGAACTTTCTGTGGTAGTGGAAAATTTCTATATATACACATAGCTGCATTAGCCACATGGGGCTGCTGAGCACTTGACATGTGGCTAATTCAACTAAGGAAATAAAAATTTACTTTTAAGCCATTTTTATAGAAGTAGCCACATATGGCTAGTGGCTACCTTACTGTACAATGCAGCAAGAAACTCAACACTTTGGATGCACCGTTAGAAATAAAAGAAACAAAAATGACTCAAATGTCCATCAACAGGAAAATGGATAAACTGTGGGGCATGCATACTGTACAGCAGTGAAAAATAAATGAACTCCAGCTACAAGCATCAGTATAGCTAAATCTTAAAAACAGCGTTGAGGGGAAGAAAACTAACAAAATTACTCAGAGTATGATGCATTTTTACAAAGTTCAAACACAAGTATAACTAAATATACTATTTGGAGATAAAAACATTAGTGGTGGTAAATCTACGAAAAAAAGTAAAAAGATGACAAATACAAAATACAAGCTAATGATTATGGGGGCAGCAGAGATGGAGAGGATAATCTGGAAGAAAGACAAAGGGAGTTTCAATAGCACTGATAATGCTCTATTTCTGTCCTTTCATTATTATGTTTCCTAATGTATATATCACAAACATTATTTTCTGTTTACAAATATTTCACAATAAAAAAAATGACACATACTCTTGAGGCACATAGGTATCACTGCCTCTTGCATCTCTCCCACCAATAACTCATCCATGTGCAGAATGGAAGCTTCTCTATGGAAGGAACCAGGTTTTACTCCTCTTTCTATCTCTAGTTCTTGGCTTATACATAGGCACACAGTACATACTTGATAAGAGCTCAGTGAACGGAGCCTAAATCTGAGAAACTCAGAAATCCCACAATCTAAATTTGTTGAATTTTGTTTCCTAGATCATGTTAAAGATTCCCTGTGTGGTAACAAAACATACTAATGTACTTTTTCAATTCTAAAATGCACTTCACACCCCATCACGTACTAGTAGATTGGAAATTAGAATGCCTTGTACAGTTGCAGCTGTCATTAAACTAGTGGTGTGTCTTAATATCACTACCATGTTATAATTGAGGAATGTATGCTCCATGAAGGAACATACATCTCTCTAAACCTAGAGACTAAAATAATGTTTAGCACATATTAGGGGCTCAATAATAGTTGTTATTAATAACTTTACTACATACCATTACTACATATCTAATAGTGTCTGGCTCTGTACTAAAAACTTTACATAGATTATTTAACTTACCCTTTAAAATAACCCTGAGGTTTAACAAGGTTAAGTCACTTGTCCAAGAACATGTAATTAAGCAGCTGAATTGGACACTTAGTAAGTGGCAACAGCAGGATTCAAATCCAGTCTACTTGATTCCAAAGTTCATGCTATTAACCATGACACTGTACCATCTCGTGAACAAAATGAAGCCAAACCACATTCCTGCTCCAATTTTAAAGATGTTGCTCACAATAGGTGAGCTCACATTAGCTAAATCACTGGGGATGTCTACAGCCAAGTAGAACACATGTTAGCCAGAGAACAAAGTAATCTCAAAAGAGTTAACCAGGCTTTCCCTTCATGTCCACCCTGACTTATAATAAAATCGATTCACACAGAAACACATGCACCTCCAAACATGAAGTACTATTTCTGAATGTAGTAAATGTCTAAAGGGGACAAAGTTATATTATCAAAGTGATCAACTTATTAAAGAGGCCTTAAAAATCCATTTGAGACCCTTCCCAGATCAAGATGGCAGAGATGCTACAGAGCTCCGTCACCCCACAGAGGTTTTGAAAAACCAAAAAGAACTACCAGAAATATCTTTCTCAAAGTTCCAGCAAATAGTTAAAGGACTACAATAACAGGATGAGCACTGAATTAAGAAAAAGGCTACTTAAAAGCAGTAGGATCTCATGGCTCCCTGGCTAGCTCCACCCTTACCCCTCACTGGCTCAGCACAGAGCCAGCCCACACTCCCGGGGCAAATCCAGAGGCAACAGAATAACCCTCATGCACATACTGGGAGTTTGCATGCCTGGCCCAATCAGTCTGAGGGGTTCACTGTCTCACAACTTGCCCTGCACGTAGAAAGAAATGCACAAAGCTCTCCTTCAGAGTGATGTGGGAGGGCAGTCAAGTCATGCTGCCTGGAGAGATTGCTGGCTTAGGACATATAGTGAAGTGCAGGGTACCAAAGTTTCCTAGGGAAGAGGGGACATTTGGAATCATGTTAACAGAGGACTCCCTAAGACCACAAGAACCACATGCAGAAAGCCCCAGGAGGGTCATGACGCCTTGGCCTGGAGCTATTCTCCAGACTCGCTGCAGGAGTAAGACCTGAACAGCAGCACTTGCTGTTTCATTTTGTTCTTCTTTTATTTGTTGTTGTTTATTGTTGTTGTTTCTTGTTAGTGCCTGGCATTCAAGGAAAGCTCTGTCCTAACACTAGCTGGGTACAAGCTTAAAGGAACAGACACCTCAGAGTCTAAATTCCAGCAATAACACACGAATATATCAATGTATACAAGTTTCAACAAAAGATTATAAAATATACAAGAAACAGAAAGTGACAGCCCAGGCAAAGGAAAAGATTAACCATTAGAAACCATCAGTGAGGAGGATCAAGCCTGGAACATTCTAGACAAAGACTTTTAAAATATGGTCATAAATATGCTCAAAGAGCTAAAGGAAAATATTAACAAAGAATTAAAGGAAATCAGGAAAACAATAGATGGACACAAAGATAATATCAAGAGAGAGAGAGAAATTATGAAAAGGAACCAAACAGAGCTGAAGAACAAAATAAAAGAAATTTAAATATCCCTAAAATGGTTCAACAGCAGATTGAAGCTGCCATAAGAAAGAATCAGTGAACTTTAAGATAAGGCAATTTTGAAGTCATTCGGTCTAAGGGAAAAAAAAGAATGAATGAAGAAGAGTAAACAGAGACTAAGGAACCTGGAGGACACCATAAAGTCTATTCAATGTACGCACTGTGGGAGTCCCAAAAGGAAAAGAGATAAAGCAGCAGAAAGAATATTCAAATAAATAATGGCTGAAAACCTACCAAACCTAACAAAAGAAATGGACATCCACATCCCAGATACTCAACAAATCAAGAGGATAAACCTAAACAGAACCACACCATGGCATATGTTAATCAAACTGCTGATTGCCAAAGATGAAGAGAGAATTCTGAAAGCTACAAGAGAGAAGCAACATGTCACATACAAGGGAGCCTCAATATGATTAAAAGCCAATTTCCCATCAGAACCATGGAGGCAAGAAAGTAGTGGAATGACATATTTAAATATGTGACAGCAAAAATTTACCAAGAATTTCATATCCAACAAAACTGCTTCAAAAATGAGGGACAGAGTAATATACTCCCAGATAAACAAAAGCTAAGAGACTTTATCACCACTATACTGACCCCACAAGAGATGCTAAAGAGAGACCTGCAGGTTGAAAGGAAAAGAAATAGACAATAGATCGAAGCTATGAAGAAGTAAAGATCTCCAGTGAGGGTAAAGACATGGGTAAATATAAATGTCAGTATAATATAGTATTTTAGGTTGCTAACTCCACTTTGTACCTCCTACAGTGTCTAAATAAAATGAAATATAAGTCAATAGTTTGTACTTGTAATACATAAATATGCAACTGTGACAAGAACTAAATAAAGGTGGGGGGGATGGAATGGTATAGAACCTAGCTTGTGCATACTATTAAAGTTAAGTTCAATAGCAAATGAGATTATTTTAGATTTAAGATGTTATATTTAAGCCTTATGGTAACAACAAAGAACATACCAGAGAATATACAAGCTTATAGAAATCAAAATTAGAACACAAGTTGCCCTGGGCAGAGAGAGGTTAATGAAAAATGGGTGTAGTGTTTCTGTCTGGGGAGATGAGAAAGTTTTAGTAATGGAAAATGGTAAGGATTCAGCAATACTGACAATGTGAGAATGTGATGAATCTCACTGAATGTTATGCTAGGGAGTGCTTGAGATGAGAAAGTATATATATACACAAATATTTCTTAAGGTCCCTTTCCAGGCTGCTATACTAGCCTGGGTCCTTTACATACATTAACCTGTTCAATCTTCTCACCAATTCTGTGATTTAGGTATTATCTCCACTTAGAAGATGAGAAAACTGAGGGTCAGAGAAATTAAATAACTCACCAGAGGTCATACACTTGGCATTTGGACTAGAAGCCAAAACTGTTCCACTTCACCTTGCAGATCTGAAAGTTAAAGAGATAATAACTAACATTAGCACAGAACTCTGCAAAGTGCTTTCATATTAATGAAAACCTGAAAACAGGAAAATCTTGAAATTATTCAAGCTTGCATATTCCCTAATCATTGTATCTCAAGACTGGAGTTAGGTTAAATACCAGTAAAATAATCCCTAACTAGGTTAAATACCAGTAAGATAATCTCTAACCAACTATGAAGATGTCACCTCTAAAAGCTATCTATAGAGATGTATAAAGTTCCTTGCATTTGACAGGAAGGAGTACAAATAAAATTATTTTTAAATCTCTTCTTTAGGTTAGAGAGACAGAACATTTTGGAAAGTAATTCAATTTCGGCTGTTTTCCTTGATTTTTCCATGTACCATGCACATTAGAGCTGTTTTTGTCCCAAATGTTATTAAGACTTTCTCCTGCCTATGGTCCTTCTCATGGTCACTGCCTCTTTCATGAAGAGCAAGAGGAGAATATCTATAAGGCACCTTAAGTCTCTCAAAGAAATAAATTTAAGGTATTATCAACATAGCTTTATTTATACCATAGACTAGAAAATCTCTTTCATTTGGGAGAAAATCACTTTTATTTCTGAAACAGAAGCAAAACTGTGTCTCCACAGATGCTTCTCTCACCATACACACACACACACACACACACACACACACACACATTTTATTGGTTAGGCAAACCTTAAGAAATTTAAATTTGTTCCTCAGAATGAAATGCTATAACCAAAGTTCCACCACACCATTTGGAAAATTTTGGAATCCCTGTTTCTTTTTTCAATTAAACAACAAAAAACCAACTACTTACTAAGCAAGTAGAGTTGGATGTTGGACAACCATGTTTCCTTTTTTCATGCCAAAGGAGAAATTTTGCCAAAGAGGTTTCTACCCTGTCTCTTTGATTCCTGCATTATATTTTCTCCAGAAGGTTCCTAGTGGATGGATTCAGAAAATAACATGGAATATGTAACTTATTTTGCTTTAAAAGGGGATTAAGTATATCGCTCTCCTTTTCTGATTTATAATGCTACCCCCATCCCAGAGGAAAGTATAAAAAGAAAGAACTCCATAGTAATCTACGTATTAAAACATATCATCTCTCTCTTTGGAGTCTTCATCCTCATTCTATTTCACTTTTCTTTCTCCCCAGTCTATAGAGTTAAAAATCGATCCACTTTATGTTATCAAATCATCAAATGAAAGGTTATAGAAACATCTTTGTACTTGCGGGAGCTGGGCAATACACACATAAGTAAAAGAGTGCTTTCCCAAAGCATTCCGAGCAAAATAGTGGAAGGCTTCTCTATGAATTTAAAGTACTTCCTAATGGGGCTGGTTTTAAAGCTACAGTAAAATGTAATCAGAAACAGACAGAAACAATGATATACGAAAGCAAAGTTCAAATACATACATACTCCCTGGAGCCCACGCTGCATACAGAGAATCAACACCCGGTTGCATTAGGTACTGTCTCTACAGCACTCCCCGGTCATTTGTTTCTGGTTACACATTCTGTCCTCTGTCAAGATGTTCTGGTTTTCCCACTCCACACATTTACAAATGACTCAAGGTCCCACCTGCCCGCGAACATCCAAATTCCTGACACCCCCGCATCCATCCGCGCACTTACGTGTCCACACACACACACACGTCCACACACCGGCCCGCTCCCGGCCCCGCCCACAAGGCGGACTTCGGCCAGCCCAGCCCTGTCCCGCCCCATCACCGAAAGGTGGGTGGTGCCCGGTGCCGCGGTTCCACTCGCGCTGTCACCCGCGGGCTCCAAGCCCCTCGTCCTTAGCGCAAACTCC
>PVKH010029298.1:0-12677 GCA_004027955.1 Chaetophractus vellerosus | reverse complement strand
CATGTTTGTTTGTGCAGTTTGCTTGGAGAGCAAGGTAGAATTTTGCTACTCTGGCTCACTTTTAGGGCTTTTAAAAATTTTAAATGGGGGCCGGCTCGATAGCCCAGTGGATAGGGCGCCGGCATACCACATGGGAGGCCCTGGGTTCGATTCCCGGGGACCTCTCCTAGCGGGCAGACCGCCTTGAGAATGGCAAGCCACCATGGGCGGGCCGGAGCCGCCGTGGGCAGGGCAAGAAGCTGCCACGGACAGGGCAGGAGCCGCCACGGGCGGGGCGGGTCGCCCGCGGATGGAGCGCAGCCAGCCACCCGCGAACTGAAAAGCCGGCCGTGAACAGACGCAGAGACCGCCCACAAGCGGGGAAAGCCGCGCCTGCGCAGTGACCACTCTCGGCGTGTCGCCGCAGCAGGGGGAAGGGGAGATATGTAATAAAATAAATAAAATCTTAAAAAAAAAAAATTTTTTAGATGAAAGTATGGTTTGTCATCTAGAAATGGAAGTTTGTTTTAGAATTAATCTTTTAGTTTTAAGAATTATTTTGGAGAATGAGTGATAATTTTTATATCTCATTTATTAAAAATATATACCTAAAACTAGTTTTTGTTTAGAAAGAAACGTCCCAGTGTAGTCTATCTTAATTATGCATACCTAAATGATTAAGAATAATACTTTAAATATATTAAATTTATTTACGCCCCCCCACCCATTTTCTAAAGTAGATTGCATTAATTTCACATGATTTATCCACCTAGATCCAAATGTCATATTGTTTTCCTGATTTCAGGTTCCCTTTACTACTAATCAGAGAATGAAGTGATCTTCTAAGAGATCACTAAATACTGCTCTGAGTGGTTTAGAAATAAATGAAGTTGAATCTAATATTATCTTACTACCTGCATTTTTATAGTGAATTCCTGATTTGGGCCTCTAATGTGCCTGGCGTTGAGCTAGCCACTGGGAAGAACCGCCTCACTTTTATTTTGTTCTGTGCCTGCAGTGGATTTTAATTTTCTTTTGGATCAGGGACCTTTTTTGGGGTCTGCTTAAAGCTGTAGGCCATTTTCACAAATATTCACACATACCTAGTCAGGGAGTTCTTGGACCTGGGGTGAACAATTTGTTCTATAGTTTTAAAACATTTTTATATGCTTTGTTACTCTTTTAAATATCCATAGCAACCCTGTGAATTAGTGGCTAGTATTCATATTTTACAATGAAGAAACTGCTGCTCAAAATGGTATGTGACTTGTCTACACAGCTGTCAAATATGCGGCTAGAATTGAAGACTTTCCTGACTCATAGTAAGCCCTTCTAGGGCATGAACTTTTTTTCAAGGTTCTTGCTACCTGCTGTCAAATTGTGTCCTCCTAATGTTGCACCAGCTTTCCCTCATGGTCAGTAAAGGAGCATATCTGTTTCACCACATTATTACATTGAGAGCCGTGGCCAGCATTTACTGTTTGCCAGCAGAGTTGTGCTGGTTGTCTTTGGTGGTGTTTTGTTCTGTGGCCTGCTACACTGCCAGGCCTTCCTGAACGGAGGTATTGAATAGGGAGAAGAGGTAGATGAACGGGCACAGTCTGCTATTTGAACAGAAGGCCACAGTTATTTTTACAGTGATGTTGATTTCCTCTCTGCCAAGAGGTATTTCTATTGACTTCTCACATAAAATAATCATCATACCATTTGTACCAGGATCACAAGTTTACTCATACTCCAGGTGTACAAAGAAAAAATAGCTTCTTTGTTTATATATAACTCATCTCTTCCTTCTGATGAACTCTGGTCACTGAATAGCTCAAAGAAAAATACCAGACTTACTCCAATACTAGTTCTTATACAATACTTTAAATTGATCTTTGTTTATTTTAATCTCTCTTTGGATACTAAGCCATTTGTGCAGTTTGATTATGAATTCCAAAAAGAGATATTGATTATGTTTGTAAACTGGTCTGTTCCTCTGGGCGTGAGTGATACCCCTTTGTATTAAATTCAGAGGTTTTACTTTTACTTTATTAAATCAAGATTAGGGCTTTGATTTGACCATGTCATTAGGGCTTGCAGCGTTGAGTCCCCATCCCCTTGGTAGGCTGATGAAACAGACTCTCACAGGGAAGTAGATCACAGAGAAGAAGAACATGGAGGAATTGAGAGACAGCTCCATAGATGCGGCAGAGTCCCGGGGAAGGGAGATGAGCCTGATAGTTTAGAGCTGACCTTGTGAAGAGACTTGAGCGGCTAAGTCCAGAAAGAAATGAGCCCCAGAGTGAGAGAGATGATCCCTATGCCAGCCTACAGCTTAGATCGGAAGAAGCTGGACCCATGGAGCCTTAAGAAGGAAGAGGAAGACTGAACCCTCACAGACGTCACCCACCATCTTGCGTCGACACATGGCAACCGACTTTGGGTCCAGAAGTACCTCTTATGGTACTTTGAGTTGGACTCTTTAGGGCCTTGTTACTGTAAGCTTCTACTCCAAATAAATATCCTTTATTTATTTATTTTCATAATTGTTCCCAAACTGGAAACAACCCAAATGCCCATCAGCAATAGAATGAAGCAATAATTTATTGTGAATTTATGGAACAGAATGCTATAACACAACACTGAAAATGATGAATTACAGCTACATGTAACAAGGTTGACTCTCAACAACATAATTGTGAGAGAAATGAGCCAGATACAAAAGGACATAGTATATATTATAGCCCTATTTATTTATTTTTATTTTTATTTTTATTTTTAAATTTTTAATCAAATTTTCTTTTTTTATAAATATCCTTTATAAAAGCCAGCCGATTTCTGGTACTTTGCATCAGCACCCCTTTGGCTAATACACCATTCAAATATCATGTCTTCCCTTACACCTTTCCAAGATGGAAACTGGACTCATGGGTTGGGTATATGTGGCTTGTGTGACTCTGTAGTAGTTACAGATACCGGGGGAAAGTGGATGTGGCTTAAGCGATTGGGCTCCCACCTACCATGTAGGTCCAGGGTTTGATTCCTGGGACCTCCTGGTGAAAAGCAAGCTGGCCCGAGTGGAGAGCTGGCCTGAGCGGAGAGATGGTACAGCAAGATGGTGCAACAAAAAGAAACACAGAAGAGAGTCAATAAGAGATGCCGCATACTAGGGAGCTGAGGTGGCTCAAGACACCTCTCTTTACTCCAGGTCTCAGGATCAGTTCCCAGTGCTGCCTAAAGAGAAGGCAAGCAGACATAGAAGAATGCACAGAGAGCAGACAGCGAGTGCAAAACAATGAGGGGTAGGGGAGAAATAAATAAAAAAAATAAATCTTTAAAAAAAAGAAATAATCAGGACCCTCAGTCCATGTGTTGTCTTCTGACCTACCCATTATCCTCTTGTTTCCCCCTGCTTTGTCCTTTAGAGTTACTTTGACTTGTTAAGGCTGCTCCCTGGAATTGTGACCACAGAGGTGCTCCCAGAACTGTCCTCTGGTGTTCTGCAGATATGTTTAGCTAAGTATGTAGCCAGTATCACTTGAGATCTGTTCTCTTGGCTCTGGGGGTGCATTGGCCAATCAGCCCTGGAGTCACAGGTCTCTGTAGGGCTTCCTATTGGCTCTCTGGCCAGTTAGTCATCCTTCAGGCCTCTGCTGTAGAGTTACTTTGAGCCTCTCACTGTGACCTCTTCTGGCAACTCACCACCCAGCATCTGAAGTTACTTTTTCCATAGTACTTCAGAGCACACAGGAATTTCCTGGTGCCTTTCATGACACGTGGGAGCTGAGAGACTGCAGAGCCGATCTCAGGCCCTTCTGCCACCCTACTGTGCTTCTGTGTATATATTTTGATGTGCTTCTGTGTGTATGTTTGTACATGCTTATACTGGATGTGTGTGGTGGGAAGGAAGGGGTCGGTGCGGGGTGTGTGTGTGATTTTGCAGTCTCAGTGGGAAGCAGAGCAGAAGTCATTCCATTCTCCAATTTCCTTACACTGTCAAACATTCCTTTCCTTCTGCAGCCTCTACTTAGTCTAATAATTTGCTTCTCCTGTCTGTCTCTTCCTTATCCCATGGTCCTCTGGCAGACCCATTCCCAACTTCTCCGAGGAAATGGATGCTACTCCCAGCTTCTCCAAGGAAACAGATGCTACTCAGGGAACAGATGGGAAGTCATTGGAAGGAAATGCAAATAAGAAGAGCATATTAATAAATGTTTTCATAATCATTAGAGTATGTCTGTCCTCATTACTGTCTTTTTTCCCCCAAATTTCCTTGGCTTCTCTTACACATTTATCCTTTTACCCTTTTAATTGTAGTATGAATTCTTATATGATTATATTTCCACAAAATATTGTAGTTTTTATTTGATTTGTATTAAGCCTATAACTTCACAATATATATCTCTTCCTTTTTTAATGCCATTTCTTTTTCTTTTTAATTTTTTCATGCTTACAAGAGCAAAATCCACCTTGCAATTCAGTTCCTTCTACCTTATGGTTCTTTCCTGTGTGTTCCATAAGCACTTTGTAGGATTCCTCGTATTTTTGATCACTGGACTGTGATCAACCCAAGGACAGGGACTCTGGAATTGCTCAGATTTGTTTGCCTCAGTGCCTAACAAATTCCTGCTCATAATAGACATGGGGGAAATCAGCTAATCCTATGCCCCTCCCCTGATTTATTTTTCTCCAAAGTACTTATTATGTTCTAATATACTATATTGTTTACTTATATGCTTTATTAATTGTCTGCCTCTCCTCCTTCCCTTCTTTCTCTAAATTATAAGTGCCATGAAGGGATTTCTAACTGTTTTGCTTTCTATTGTATTCCTGGCACCTACTACCTGTTATAAAGATATGGCCAGTGGATATTTGTTGAATGAATGAATTAATAAATTGTTGAAGTTTAGGTAATTCCTTGAATTATACCATACAGCCTATAAAGTACTAGAAGTATAAATTTCTGGTGTAGAAAAAAAATTAGGAATATAATCATAAAGGTGTAGAGTTTAAAAGCATGGAAGACCTCAATATCGTCTTTTGCAGAATGACTTGATTTAAGTACAGTCAGTTAGTTGTGCAGATAGAACAAGAATTTAGAACTCTTGAGTAAAATTCAGTAATTAATAGAGACTTTTGGATATGTGGTAGTTAGGGTATGTGATAGTGATTACGAAAAAGCACAGATTCTGGAATCCAACAAATCTAGGCAGGTTACCTACTCTCTCTGTGCCTCGGTTTCCTCTTCTGCAAACTGGGAATAATTGTACATTTCTTATAGACTGCTCTGAGGCATATGTGAGATAGAATATTTTAACTCTTAGCACCCTGCCAGGCCCTTAAGGAAGGCTCAACAAGGTTAGCTTCCATTAGTAACTATTTGGAAATATTTTTCATCTGTAGTTTATGAATATGAAATTTCTTTAGTTTTAGCTGAGGCTTAAAAGGAAAAAAAAGCTGGAGAGGTCTTCCTACCTTTTAATCTTTCTTTTCGTCCCTCCAGTGTGCCGAGCTTCACAGTCGTTTGGATTGATGCACCTGCTCGGCCTTGGCCCGGAGCGCGC
The DNA here is from genome assembly GCA_004027955.1 of Chaetophractus vellerosus. NCBI lineage: Eukaryota > Metazoa > Chordata > Mammalia > Cingulata > Chlamyphoridae > Chaetophractus > Chaetophractus vellerosus. Next base: position 7,149 of record PVKH010029298.1, on the reverse strand, counting down.
TCTTCCCTGCCATGCTTGGCTTGTTTAGTACCTACTTGTCCTCTCGGTCTCTTCTTCCTTTCTTCACTTTTTAACTTTTATTTCTAGAACTTTTAAACATATACAAAAGTAGAGAGTGTGATGAATCCCTGTACTCAAACCCAGATGAACCTGGGACTCAAATTGATAGCTGTCAATATTAGGTCTCTTTATCTGTCAAAGAAGCCTTTCCTGATAAGCCTGTAAGTACCTCTTAGTTTTTCTTATACCACATTAACACAATTTGCAATTGTGTATTTAATGTCTCTCTTTTCTGTTAGAGTGTGCGCTCGATAAAGGCATGAGTTTTGTGTGTTTTCTTTATTGTAATATACCTAGTGCCTGAAACATGGTAGGCTCTCAAATATCAATTGGTTGAATTATTTATCTGAAAAGGGTTGCTGAGGGGTTTGAAAAGAGGACCAACAAAGGTTGAGAAGAATGAGTTAGGTAGCTTTATTTTAAGCCATAGTTACCTTCTCAGCACAGATTCATAGACTTACTGAGCAACGTTATGCTTTTAATTTGTTTTTTTCCCCCAAATAAACTTCTCTGCTGGGAAGCAAAATCAGTGACCTACTAACAGGAATATGAGTTGAGTTGATAAAATATTGTCCATTCTAAGTGACTAAATTAGCTTTTGGGGACTGTACCCAGATAAAGTGATCTATGGAGGTTCTAGAACTGTGGGCTGAGATCAAGCAACTGACAGCTCTGTAAAGAGGCCATAATCTTGAGCCTTTGCCCAGCCATCAGCCTGTCTCGTTAGCATAACCTCATTTGACGAAAATCAAGAAAACTCTTTCTCCTGAAATTGCTATTACCTCCTACTTTTTTGTACTGTTTTCAAGCAGTAACCATGGTTACTAGTAGAGGCTCCTTGGGAGCTTTAAAAACATCAGTCAGTTTCACAGCTGGCAGCCAAGTGATCTAGATAAAAGCCTAGGAATAAAGCTGACAGTTGTAACCCTCCCCACCCCCCCTTTCATTAGGGAACACTGGGTAAAATGAAATGTTTCTTTGTTGCCTCTAGAGTAGACAACATTTTAATTTAAATTAACAGTAAGGAGCACTTTGCTCCTTTTTAGAGTCAGGAACAGGACAATGCTAACACTCCCCTGTCCTCTACCTGAACTTGTCCCCTCTCTCCTCCTCTTTCTTGTCTCTGAGCCAATGGTGAGTGATAGTGATGCTGACGGGCATTTGGGGCTTGGGATGGTGAGATTGTGGAGTCCTGGTTTTGGATTAATGGAGAGTAGGGAGGGATGAAGTAGCACTAAAAACTTGATGCAGTGTTCCCAGGAGCATATGTTCCAGGATCAAGGAGTGTCAAGGGCTTGGTTTCTTGGGAGAGGGCAGAATAAAGGATCTCTAGAAGTAAGGCTTAGCAGAAAGCATTGTCCTGAAGGACGACACTGTTGAGAGGGAAAGGAAACCTACATTAATTAAGCATTTAATAGGTATTGACTACCATGCATAAGTACTTTCTATTGTGTCATGTTCCCTTTCTAACTAGGCTGAAACTATTCTGAGGAATACAAAAATCATAGTGTTTTTGTCCTTAATGACTTTCTATTCTGAAACTGTGCCACCTAGCTTATAGTGAGTTGGTACCATCTTGTTTCTTGGTGTAGATCTAGACCAAAGGGTCAGCAAGCTAGAGTCCACAGACCACAGCCTGATTTTTTATTTAAAAAAAAGTTTATTGGTACACAGCCGCCGTGCCCATTCGTTTATGTAGTTATGACTGCTTTTGTGCATAACGGGAGAGGTGGGTAGTAGCAACAGCGTGGTGCACAAAACCGAAAATATTTACTGTGTGGCTCTTTTCAGAAAATGTTGCCAACCCGATTGAGTTGAGAGCACATTCTTAGGGTAAATTCTTTGGGTCATTCGAATAGTAGCATCATGAAAGGAGAGTGCCAGGGATGTGGATGAGACTAGCAAGGCTTCTGGGCCCCTTTTTATTATCACTCCAAATCAAACTGAACCTGGGGAAATGTTGGATGCCTCTAGGTTCTTGGCTATGTCACATAAAAGAATTAAAAAACACGCCAGTTTAGTTAGGTCAGTAGAAATAATTTATTAGGAAATGGGGGGGAAGAACAGAGGTTGCTGAGAAATGGGAGAGAAGGATGGAAATACTCACCGAGCTTTGATGTGGGCTCCTTTAGGCAGAGAGAGCGGGCTTTGGCTTGTGTGGTCACCTTTTAAGCTATTAATTATTCCTCTCCTTGCTAGAGCTAAGGGGAAGAGCCCCAGCTGTTATTGGTTACCCCACCAATGGTGGGTTTTTTTCGGAATATCTGGGGCCTCCCCTTGGCCCTAGAAAGAGTCCCACCTGGGACCTCAAGGTCAAAGTCAAGGTCAGGGTCTCGCGGCCATGTTGTCTGTTGGCCATGTTGTGGCTCGTTTCTCCTCGTTTCCCTGTACTAACCTGCCTCAAAACTCTGAAAAGAAACCCTAAGTAGAAACATTACTGTATTAGTCAGCCACAGGGGTGCCTTTTGAAATATACCAAAAATTGGTCGGTCTTTATAAAGGGTATTTATTTGGGGTAGAAGCTTACAGTTACCAGGCCACAAGGCATAAGTTTCTTCCCTCACCCAAGTCCACGTGTTGGAGCAAGATGGCTGCCGACGTCTCCAGGGTTCAGGCTTCCGGGTTCCTCTGTTCCCGGGGCTGCGTTTCTCTCCGGGCTTAGCTTCTGTTTCCGCCACAAGTTCAGCTGTAGACCATGAGGCTCTCTATGCGTTGCGTCTCTCCACAAGGCCAGCTGTAGACTATCAGGCAAACGGCTCACTTGTCTTCTCCTGGAGCGCTCCTCTGCAGCATCAGAACTGCTTCTCAAAAATCTGCTTCTCAAATCTGCTGCCTTGCTTTTTAAACTTGAGACCACACCCACTGAGGGGCGGGGCTCAATGTGGACGTGGCGGTTAATGCCCCAATCACAACCCAGTCACTCCCAGATTAAGAGATCAGTCTACAAGCATGATTCAATTTATATTTTTGGAATTCATAATTATATAAAACTGTCAAACCATTACAATTACATATTTATTTTCTTTGTCATTTTCTTTTCCTACATGTGTACCTGTGTCTGTGCTCTCCTGCTTAGTTTTTACAGTAATTCTGCCACTCTTTCCCATACTCACCTAAATGTAGGCTTACAGAAATATTTCAGTTGGAGGTGACCTTGGCGATCTTCTCCAACATCCTCATTTTACAGACTGCAAAAACTGAGTCCCCAAGTAGTTGTGATATACTTAGTGTCACAAAAGCTGGTTAGTGGCAAGTCCTGGGAGTAAAACCTTGTTTGTTTGGTTTTTTGTTTTTTTGTTTTTTTACTCTAAATTCCTGCTGTTGTGCGTACAAGCATTCACAGATTAGTTATGCCCTGTAAGGCCTTGCCCAATATCTCTTTAGTTCTATGTAGGACTTCTCAGAAAATTAAAGAAATGGAAGTGTTAAATCTAGATTGTAATTTAATCCGCTACTGATACCTTTGTACTTCTAGTAAGTACACCATTCTTTATAGGCAAGAGTAAAAATCTGTGAGATAAATTAGGACCATAAGTGTGACTATGGACTAAGATCTAGATATTTGCTTCATTTCTCCGTCCCTTTTCACAATGTAATTCATGCGAGGGAAACGTGCAATTATGTAAGTAAACACAACACTGGTTTCAAAATCCCCAAGTAATTTGTAAGTGGAACATTGAAGAGTCCAGAATCCTTATTTTGCTCTGAGTTGGTTATATAAGCTTGTTTAATTATTTTTTTGTGTGAACTGAACAAACTGTGATTTGTAATTTACTTTAAAAATGCTTAATGTATGATTTTACAACCTAATGAAAAAATCTCCTTTAAGAAAATTAGATATAATTTAACTAAAAAGAAAAAAGAAACCCATGAGAAATTAAGGCCATTTTACTTTTATATTACTGACAGGGATATTGCCTTCACAATTAGGGCAGAGTAATTATTTTCATCAAATTCTCCATTAGAAAGGCCTCTCCCTTTGTTGCATCAGAAAATAATCATGGAAATTCTTCTTGCTGGTTCCCTGGGGACCCATTTTAAACAAGAGAAATCCTAAGAGAAGCTTGCACAAAAGAGCTACATTGGATAGAAGAACAGATATTACCATCCTTTTCGCCTATTCTACAGATAATTTATAAAACCTGAACACCATTATTGTATGCCTATTTTTAATTAATCTCTACAGTATTGTGTAATTGTTTTTTCTTTTCTTTGTGATAATTCAAGTCCCTCAACTTTTTTCCTTTGACATTTGAAAAGTATTTAAATTTTTTTCTTAGAAATATAGTGAACAAGTTCATATTATAGTTCATATTGAACCTAAAGGCTGGGTTCAACTTTAATAATACATGATTGATTTTTATCCCTTTAGAAATTTAAGCCATTATAGTAATTTAGTTCCATATGTTTATTGAAGTCCTATCTCCAAAAGGATTATCTACATAAAAGGAAGGAACGGAACAAATGTTTGTTTAAATTTGGAATTCTAAATAAGTACTTTCATTTCTGTTGGTTCATTAGAATTGAGACTGACATAATACAATCATAGTAGTTTGGATATCACCTATCTGGAACTCTGCTTTACTACTACAGTTTAATTATCTAAGCTAGCACTTTTCAGTTCTTTGAAACCATGTCTCTCTTTGGTAATGATAAAAATCATCTCCTCCTGTTTGCTATTATTTGAAATTTAAAATAAATCTAATTTGACTAGAAATGTCAAAGGAATTAGGTACAAAATGCTGCTTTGTTTTTGAACTTATTAACATTCCTCCAATTTATTGAAGTCTATTTAAATTTACAGAACAGAAGTTTCTCATATGAGGTCCATGAATCACTTCACAAGGTCATGAAGGACTCTTTGATATTACATACACATTTTTGTCCATGTGGGAATTCTTTTGAGGAGAGCGGTCTGTTGCTTTTATTGGAGTCTCAAAGCTATCTTTCACCTAAACATGATTAAAAACAATGTTCTGGGGTCTCTGAAGTATTGCAAAGGAGCATTTAAGGTAAATTTGCTTTGCTTTCTGTAATCACTTAATCTTAGATCTTGGAGTTGGCCTACCTCCATTTTTACAGATGAAGGCATTGACAGTCCTAGGAGTTAAGTGACTTACCCAGGATAAGTATAGTTTAATTCTTATTAAATTAGCAGGGGACCCAATCAATGGAGCTCTTGTGGTATCCTGATTGGTTTCTTAGGGCCTCTTCAGCCTTCCAGCCTCTGCACAGGGGTTATTGAGTTTTTGTGTTTGAAACAAAGTTTTTATGGACACAATAGAGATCTTTAATAATATGCTCCAATAATTTCATGATGTGTTAACATGATGCCATGTGGTCTCTCAGAGGGAGTATGTATGGAGGTCCTTATTGTCCCATAGGAAAATCTCTTGATCTTCATAAAAAATTATGTCTTTGGCAGAGTCCATGTCGAAGTAGACTCTTAGGGCCAAGGCTCTGAGATTTCACACTACAGGAATCTTAGGCCTGTGAGCATTTTATTCATGCCTTCAACAAGTATTTACTTTGTTTCTAATATGGGATTGAAGCTTTTACTATTTGATGAAGAATACTTGTAGAAAATTGAGATTGAGTTGATTTGATAATAGTACCAGTTAAATTAATGTTGTGATGTGTTTTCTTTCTAATCACTAGCCCACAGAAGAAAATGTCATTCAGTAATAGAGACAGCTGTTTTTATAAAATTGTTTTTAGATGCTAGTGTCACAGAGTTATGAAATATTGCAAATACGTAGATACTGGAAATCTCCTTATTTAAATACAGGTTCAAAGCCAAAAATAAATAGTTTTTGTTTTATCTACAGTTTTGCCCTACCTGATTTGATATTTAACTGTTGTTAAGTTAGTGATCTTTTTAATCTTTCAATTTAGTGATCATATTTCACATTGCAATAATGAAACCACTCATGAAAAAAGTGAAATTTGTGTAAGGAATATTAAAAAATTAAAATCAAGAAGAAACTTGCATGGCTATGGCCAGGATTTTATTGGTATGTTAAAATCTTATATATAAGTACCGTATGGAAAAAAATTAAATCATGTGAACAAGTATTACATAATAAATAAATCAGGAAATTTCGGGGAATAGTGATCAGAATGGGGTAAACTTAGGGAAGTATTCTCAAAATAATAAATTTCAATTAAAATTTGAAGAAAGTATATTCTATGCATATATATGCATATATGTGGAGTTGGGGAATAATACTGATAAGAATACCAAAGTTCTTGTTTTACAAGGAATGATCTCCAGAGGAATCTGAATTAATACAAATGTAAGGGATAGAAGTGGGATTTAGATGTTCAGGAGCTATTAATCCTTTTCTCCCCAATATTGTTAAAATGAGGCTACAATGACTGATTAGCTGTTATAAACATATAGCATTATTTTTAAAATTTGATGCAATGGACTTTTCCATGTAACAAGTTTTCCATGTAACAACTGCATTCATATGTTAAATATTCCATTCTCTAGTAAATTTATAAATGACAAATCCCAACAATACCAGATGTTATTTCTCTATTGCAAGATAACATGAACCGACACCTTGAAAACATATACTAAATGAAGAGAAAATCAGTTTGGCTTGATGAAAACTGAGGGACAGAATATTAATTGAGGTACAGAAAATAAGTACGGTTTTGTTTCATTGTTTTATGCACTGTACATATTATAGAATGGTTTAAATGCATTTGAAAGAAGAGATTTATCATGGAAGTAACAGTAGTAAGAACCAGAAATCAGAATGGGCCTCGAGAGGCAGGCACAGGATAATGAAGAAACACTACCACTGAAAGAATCCCCTATCTGGAAAGAAAGCAGGAGGCAGACTAATGCACCATGACAATGGTAGAAATGCATGGCTCTGGACCAAGGAACATCATCCCAAGTAATGAAACTCCTAGTGCAGTGGCAAAGCAAAATAATAAAAATAAAGGCTTAAACAACATAATGACAAAATGAGGAATGCGAAATAAAACACAGATCATCTCACTACTACCTTCAAGAAGTGACCAACACTTTCATGGATTTTGGGAGCTGATAGACTGAGGAAGGGAATGGGAGTG
>PVKH010029297.1:0-12681 GCA_004027955.1 Chaetophractus vellerosus | reverse complement strand
GGATTCTTTTTTTTTTTTTTTTTTTTAAGATTTATTTATTTTATTACATATCTCCCCTTCCCCCCCGTTGCGGCGACGCGCCGAGACTTGGTCACTGCGCAGGCGCGGCTTTTCCCCGCTTGTGGGCGGCTTCTGCTTCTATTCACGGCCAGCTCCAGTTCGCGGGTGGCTGGCTGCGTTCCATTCACAGGTGACCTGCCCTGCCCGTGGTGGCTTTTGCCCTGTCCGTGGCAGCTTTTTGCCCTGCCCACGGCGGCTCTGGCCCGCCCATGGCGGCTTGCCATTCTCAAGGCGGTCTGCCCGCTAGGAGAGGTCCCCGGGAACCAAACCCAGGGCCTCCCATGTGGTATCCCAGCGCGCTCTTTATCCACTGAGCTATCTAGCCGGGCCCTGGTAACAGGATTCTTAACCACCCTTGTTTTACGGCTGTTAAAAGGTTTAAATGGAGGAATTACAGAACAAACTATGATTTTTAATTCCCCAGTTTAGAAGATAGAGTTTCAATCTGTTACACCCTGTCTTTTCCCCACAGCTCTTGTAAAGAGAAGGCCTTGGGTAGATAAGGCAGGTTAAAGAGCTTAGGAAAAACCTTTTCTTTCTCAAGTTTCTATATTTAGATTTCTATATTACTTTTCCATCCTGCTTAGCCCAATTTGGGCTCCAGGAATAGTTATTCACATGTAGTTCATCTAAGAACCCTCATTTGCCAATCTGATATCATCCTGATGTATGGAGTCGTACACTGAACAAACAGGCAGACACGAATAGTTTGACACAGAAACACAGGGCTTACTGTTATAATTTTCATTCTCTTACAAAACAAGTTTAACTGTAAGATAACATTTAAAAGAACTTTTTTAAGACTCTTTTTAGTTACTCTAATTTGTACTGTGACTATGCAGTTTTGCACAATAATTTTAATTTTTTTAAATTAATTTTTTATTTATTTTTTATGTATCTATATACATTTTTAGGATACATTGATTACATAAATGTTACACAGAGATTCCAGGAGTACCCATATGCCATCCCCCACCCCTCCCACAACCCCCCACATGCACATCCCTAAGTGTGGCATAACGCCTCTGATAGTTACACACATTTTGGGGCTTTGCCATCAGACATAGATCACAGTTCAGGTCATAGACAACCCTCTCTTCCTTATAATTTTAATTTTAAAAAAAATTATTGGATTATAACCAAAATGTCCTCAATGCTTTAAGATAATTTTCCTTTGCTTTAGATCTTTATTTTTCACTTTGACTTTAGCAGGCCTTGGATGAGGTAGACTAATTTATTAGCCTTTGTAGAACTTAAGCCGTGAAATGGGTCCTATTATTTGAAGCACTGTTTTCAATGAGTCTGTACTTAGGGATAAGGTGTTCTAATAGCATTTTAATTACAGTTTCTGCAGTCACTTGAGGAACTGGGTAGACTTCCACTCTTGAAGTGAGATGGTCAATAACCACTAGGAGGTATTTTAGTTTTCTCATTGGTGGTACTTCAGTGAAGTCCACTTGAATGCTTTGAAAAGGTTTGAGCTCTGGGGATTGCCCTCTTAGGGGTTTGTTCTTCAGACATTGTTTATTTACTTTTCTACACATGATACATTCATTTACTACTTGGCAGGCTACAGAGTACAGTCTGATACATGCATAATAAGTTAGAACAGCATTTTGGATATCTTAATGGCTGTCCTGGTGAAGATGATTCAGGATTCCCCTAGCAATGGCTTTATTTATTAATTTCCTCCTATCCTCCAAAAACTATTTTCCTCTTTTCTGTTTGAGTTTCACTTAGCTTGATCCTTAGGGGAAAGTGTGTCTACTTTTTCTCTATTCTGGGGTCCAGCCCAAATTTGTGGGTCAATGTTACTTTCTTTTTCCTCTTTCATAACACATAGTTAGAGGGGTAAGGTTGGAACAATTTTTGTTCCTTCAGCTGTTAAATTTAGGCCTAATTTTGTGATCATGTTTCTACCCAATAAGTTGATCCCCAACTCAGAGATGAAAAGAAATTGTCCTAAGTAGGTTTCTTGATTATATTCGATTTGTAATGGTTTTATAAAAGGAACAACAAAATTTTCTTTTACCCATGAGACTATGAGTTTCTTTTCACTTAGTTTGACCTCTTGAGGTAAGGTAGTAAGGGAGGATCTCGCTGCACCTGTGTCAATTAGGAAGCTAATGTTATCCTTTTTATTCCCAACCTTTAAATTTATCAAGGATTCTGGGTGGGGGTCTATCTTGAACCTCTGACTCCCTCAATCCTCTGATTTTATCAGAGAGAAGATCTTTTGTTCCATTGTCCTCTCTGGGCAATCCCTTCTCATATGACCACCTTTCCCGCTGCCATAGCAAGTTAGTGGGAGGCACGGGGCATTCCCTTTCTGGTCCGAGAAGCGGGCTTGATTGCCATGTCCCTGAAAGGGAATTCTTTTGCTCCTTCCAGCACTAGGTCCCTGTAAAGCATTAGTCATTGTTTGTATAGTTTGTAACATTAAATTAGTCTGTCCTACCTGCTACAGTTTTAAAGCCTGCATCATAACCTTGGTTTGTTCTTTCCTCTCCTCTTCATTCCTTCTTACATACACTTGCTGAGCTGCAGATAATAAGTCATCCAGTGGCTTGCCTACCCATCCTTCTATCGTTTGTAATTTTCTATTAATATCAGGCTATGAGATTGTTACAAAGTGTACTTTAAGTAGGTTTTGGGCCGCTGGATAATTTATTTCTAAGCCTGAATATTTTCTCACCAAATCTTTGAGCCTATTCGGGAAAGCTGTGGGAGTTTTCTCTCTTTCTTGTTTTGCTTCTGAAGCTTTATTTAAATTCTGACTTTTAGGGACAGCATTTCTAATTGCTTGGACAATTATACTTTTTAGGTCTCTCATGTTATTCTTATGGCAGCATTATTATGACTCCAGTTAGGGTCCTGGAGGGGGATATTTCTGCTCCCCTCTGGGTCCCCCTTGGGCTACTGGGTAATCACCCAGGCCTTCATAGCCGCTCTTCTAATTTGTCCTTATTCTTCTCTAAAGAAGAAATGATCTAAAATGGACATTAACTTGGTCTAAGTATAAACATTTGGGCTGAGAAATTGATTAAATTGGTCAGCTAAGCCTGAAGCGTTTTCTAATAGATTTTTAATTTCCTTTTTGAAACTTCTTATTTTGGCACTACTCAAGGGAGCATTCACAAACCCAATTTCCCCTCTCCCTAGGGGAACTTCTCTAAGAGGGCATTGTTTACAAACCCAGGGTTTGACAAATCCAGTTTTCCGTGGAGCTGAACTTTAGCCAGGGAACAGCTCCACTCTTAAGGGGAATTCCAGCCCAGATTAAATAACAATATTTTATCATGGTTTTTTGTTTGTTTGTTTTTTTACTTTTTCTTTTATATTTTGGAAGATTACCTTAATTTTCTAACTTTGTCCTAATGGACTGTTCTTGGGTACCTCTGTTAAATTTTTTTGCTGGCTTTTAGAATTTGTCTTTCCCATTTTCCCTGAGATTTCTGAGGAGTTACTGGCCCCTAGTCCTACCCTGCATCTTGCCTGAGACTTCTCGTATTATACTCAATCTCACTGACTCAACGTAGCTTGCCTGCACTGGCTCAAGGTATCTTGTCCGAGATGACTTGTATTATACTCAGTCTCACTGACTCAACAGGATCTTTCAGAACTAAATCCCCCTCTTCAAGTCACCCAGGCCCCGGACACAAAGTCTCTTACCTGGGTCTGTGCACAGACTTACATGACTTATCTTATCTCAGATTTTGAGGTCCAGACCTTTTTCCCTGGGCGTCTGTTTCAATCTCTGCTTCTTTCGGGTCTGGTGATGGGGAGAGACCCCCAACTTTTCCTACCCAAAGGCCACCGTAAAACTTACGTGGGACGTCCTGCCAGTCAGAGAAAGGGTTCGGGGGTCTCTCTTCATTCCTGTGATCCCAGACGAGCCCCCAATTGAGTGGGACAGTGATCACTTACTTAAAATAAAAGTTCTGAAGACAGAGAGTTGGGCTAGAGGCAGCGGTAATTTATTTCTTTCTCATGAGAAAGAGCACACACCCAGGCTAATGGAAGTGGGCAAGTGCGCAGGATCAGCGCAAGAACAAAGATTATAGAGTTCCACTGATGCAATGTCCCATTTCCCTCCCTCCCAAACCTTACCCATCCCTCATTGGCTGGGAGTTGTGGGCCTACAATCTTAGGCACGAAAACTAACCAATCCTAGGGCAAAAAGCATAAGGGTAAGTTCTCAGTGTCCAAGTTCATCCCTTTTACTGACGTGGGTTTTTGGGGAAGTGACTCGAACAAGAATGTGGGAGGATTAGAGAAATGGGAACAGGGAAAAGTTCTGAAAAGAGGCCAGCTAGAATATGGAAGGGTTAGATAAGTGGGAACAGGGAATTCAGTTTGAGAAGAGGCCACCCTTTGTTCTATTTCTCTTATACCAACAGACGGATTGAAGTTAACTCAGGAAATGTGATCATGGTTGTATTCCAAATCTTGGGTGGACACTCCCAATTCAACTTCAAACACTAAAGCCCAGCTGGATTCTTAAAGGTTGCAAGTGTCCCTTCCACAAGTCTACATGGCAATTAGTAGAATTGCTGCAAGTCTTGCCTTTTTAAAAATATTTTTATTTATTTATTTATTTATATATATATATATATATATTTGTTACATATTCCTCCCCTTTCTGCTTGCTCCTGCTGTGTGTTCATTTTTTGTGTTCTTCTATGTCTGTTTTGTCTCCCCCCGCTGTGGCGATGCGCCAAGTCAGCTCACTGCTCAGGCAGCTTGCCCCACTTGTGGGCGGCTCTGCTTCCGTTCCCAGGCTGCTTTTGCTCCGTTTGCGGGCGGCTCTGCTCCGTTCGCAGGCGGCTTTGCTCCGTTTGCAGGCGGCTCGCCCTGCCCGTGGCAGCTTTGCCTGCCCGTGGCAGCTTTTTGCCCTGCCAACGGTGGCTCTGCCCACGGCGGCTGTGCCCCGCCCACGGCAGCTTGCCTTCTCAGGCGGTCTGCCCGCTTGGAGAGGTCCTCGGGAACTGAATCCGGGGCCTCCCATGTGGTGTACTGGTGCCCTATCCACTGGGCTAAGCCAGCCCCAAGTCTTGCCTTTATTAGAGTTCAAACAAGGTCCAAGTTAAAGATAATAAAGATCTTTGGGGGCCTTGAATTCCACATTGAAAGTCTTGTTTTGGTTTTCAAGCACAGCTACACAATTTTCAAGACATTTGACACATTCTTTTCTTCTTCCTGTGACACTCCCAGACAGCTTTCCTCTTCTTCATTAGCTTCAGCTCTCATTTGTGCATTGCTGCGTCTGCTAGTTCCTGGGGACTGTGCAAACTTCCAGTGAGGCAGCCATCACTACTCCCTGTGGCAAAGCCATCACAGGAACTTTGATCTGGTAGGTTTATTATGGAAGATATCACACTGTCAGTTACTGTGATAATGACTTCTTTTTGTTTATTTATTTATCTATTTATTATTATTATTTTTATTTTACCGGGAGGTCCCGGAGATCGCACCCAGGTCCCTCCATGTGGCAGACGGACACCCAGCCATTTGAGCCACATCCGCCTCCTCTTTTTGTTTTTTGATGTGAAGTTTGTGAATTTTCAGTTATGACATTGACTCTTCAGTTTTCTCTGTCCTGAGTGCCATAAAATTAGATTCTTCTACAATACTGTTTCCCAATATAGTGTCTTCATGGGTTGACTGCCAGTTTCCTTTCCATGACATGGCTTGGTCAAGCCCTTTTTTCCATTCTGTCTTCTGAGAAATGTGTGGTAATTTCCACTGTGCTTCTCTCTTTTTAAGGCTTACTAACTTTTTCTTCCATAATTTCACATATTCTCTGGGAGCCTACTCTATTAGTTATATCTTCTTTCTCTGGAAACTTCCAGAAAGCATGTAAAGTTACAAGGTGAAGGAGGAAGCAGATTAAACTTAGTCGGGATGGAGTGAGTGGTGAGAAATTTAAATCAGCAAAAATAAGACTAAGCCAGTGAAAATATTTTGAAATTTGCACCACTAATGAGATAGTGGGTTTAAAATTCATGAAAATGAATTTTAATATTGGCAGAGATGGAGGCATAGTTTATATTTAGCAATCAATGGAGAAAGAATGCTAGAAAAATGCTAGATTAAGGCAGAAATATAGTAAGTCAAGAGCACTGAAGGTAGGAGTGACTTAAATTAAGTAGAAAGGATGAATGGACTTTATAGAAACTTTGAAGTAGTAAGGAGAAAACTGATAATTATATTTGAAGTTAAAGAAGAAAGTCAAAGAAGAAGATACAAGATAGTATCAATCTCAGATATGAGTCCAAAATATCCACCGAGAGTCTGTGATATATTGATATGTAGATTTGTTCACAAATCCAAGAACTCAAAATGTCACCTGTGTCTGTAATATCAGTCATTTTCATTCTCAACTTTCCAGCTTTGCACTTGCTATTGGTATATTTTAAAAACTCATTTCTTCCCTTATGATATTAATGAATTATAGATGTTGGTGTTGGTGTTTTATATTTAAAACACCTTAATTTAGCTACATCAAATATTTTAAAAACTATTTCTCTACCATATATGAATTCAGTGGAAGATAAGATACTATTCTACAGCATTGTCTTCATCCTGAAAACCTTCTACTGAAAGCTTTCCTTTCATTAGCATCTCCCTTTGATTTTAAGTGTACTTTTCAAGCATTCATAAGACCAAAATCCACATTATTTTCCATTTTAAAGAATGACTTTAACCTGATTGTGTAACAACATATTTCCAACCACTTAGAATTTCTGCTTCTTCTAGATTTATGTCCTTCAGCATGAGTATATATTTTAGAATGAATAAGGGAATGTGTATATCACTTAGCAATTAATGAACAGACTTGGGCTGTCTCTAACAATAAGACTGCAATAGAAAGATAAATTTTATAAACAATGTTGATGTCCATTCTTCAGAATTTTGCTAAATCATATACTGATTGCTGTATCCTCAATTTGCATGCCCTCAAAGTGTTCTGCTTTATCATATCCTTTATATTGCCTCATCTGCCTCTCTACTTCAGAATTTCTCCATATCTTCATTAATTTCTAACATTTGGTAGTCATCAAATGAGTATATACTATGTATAAGATACCTTGCTAAACTTTAGAGAGATGGAGATTTTTTTAAAAAATCTAGACACTGAAGGAGATATATCCATAAATCATATTCACAAACACATTAGGATGAAGCATATGAAATGGCCATTTTTTATAAGTCAAAATTGGTCAAGTATTAGCAGTTTCATGTAATTTAACCTAACACAATAACATGTTTATGTGCAAAAGCATTTTGGAATTGTTGCTTATGTACTATGAAAAATGATAGGGGTTGGGGGTTAGTCAAGGGAATGGGAAATGGAATGATAATATAACAATAGTATGTTCTACACTAAAAGAAAAGTTTTTAGACTTGAAGGCATCATGCTCTAGGTCAGAAGTAGAAGAAACTTCTTTCTGAGAGATCTTAACTAACCAGACAGCTTGGGTTCAAATTTCACTCCAACTCTAACTAGCTATTAAAGTCTCTGTCCTTTAGTTACCTCACTGTAAAATGAAAATAGTAGGACCTACCTCATTGAGGTTGTTGGAGGATTAAATGAGTTAAATGTATAAAGCTCTCAGAAAGTTGTCGGGCAAAAAGTAAGCACTATGTAAGTGTCTGGTTTTTATTATTGTTGAAGAATAAAAGCTGAAGGGCCCTAGTCTTCTTAAGTTGTGTCTCTGAAGAACTGTCCCTCTGCTCTCCCTGTCTGGTTGTATCCTTTCCTGACTTATCTCTACAACTTTTCTTTATCAGTTTTCCTATTCCCAGTGCCTTCTGTCTCTTCCAAAGGATGTCAAAACTCTCCTGTTCATTGAGGAGGCCTCTGACTGAACTAAGCTAGAAGTGAACTGATGTAGCATTCCATAATTTTCAAATCTTCAAGGCCCCTGTAGCCATTTGAGTGTTTGTGTGACTCATTCTGTAGCCACATATATTTTACGCACTCTACTGTAGCTTCATATCATGTTGGGATTTTTCAACACTAAAATTGGCTTTATTTCATTATTGCAGCTTCAAAATTTTTTTGTCTTTCCATTTCAGATTTTAAAATTACAAAAGATAATACATACTTATTTTAATGAGAAAAATAATAGAGTTTTATTAGTAAAAATTAATGATCTCACACTTTACAAATGATTTCTTACCTCATCTCCCTGTGATAACCTCCTTAACAGCCTGGTTTATATCCTTTCACTCTTTTCACCCCTTTCCCCACACTCAAACAAATGTCCTTTTCCTGAGATAGTCTTATTTTGATATATAACACATATAATTTTTTAAATTTAGTTTTATTTTAACTGAAATGAAACAATCCTCTTCCCATCACACTCACACTTGCTTTTTTTTTTTTTTTTTTTTTTTTTTTGCTAACAGTATCCTATGGTCAGTGAATATAATATATAACTTATACTCTTTATATTTTCATGATAGTCCAAGACACCATACCAATTGCATAATTTATTTAGCAATCCCCAAGTGAAAGACTATCAGGTGCTTCCATGCTATGAAACAGCTTTGTGTATATATATTTCTAAGTAAAGGTGTTTTATATTTCAATAGGAAAAATTAGAGAAATTGAAGTTGCTGTGTCAAAGGGTATGCATCTTTTATTATTAATAGCTATGGACAGATTGTTTTCTAAAATGATTTTAGCAAGTCACTTTCCCAGTGCTTGTTTCCCGGAAACATTGCCAGCAGTAGATGTTATCACTCTTTCAAATGTTGCCAAACGGATGAGATAAACATATTTCATTATCGTTTATTCTGTATCTCCCTTACCACTAGAGACATTGAAGATATTTTTATGTGTTCATAGATATTTGAATTTTATCTTCTGTGAATTGTTATTGTGTATATTTTGCTTCTCATTTTCTACAGAGCTGACTTTTTTATTATTAATTAAAAGGAACTCTTTGTGCATTAGAAATGCTTCCAATACATATGATATTAAAGGCAGTAACAGCACCTGGTACATAGGAAACAATAAATCTTTTTAAATGAAATAATGCAATCAAATATGTCTATTTTTACCTCTATGACTTTGGAGTGTTTTGTCTTCTTAAGGTCAGCTTTCTCCACATCTTGGCCAATCTATGGCTGTACACATATTCCCCAATATTACCATCCAATAATTTGATGGTTTTATTTTTAAATCAGACTTTAATGAATTTGGATTTTAAAAATATTATTTAAGGGAGCTGAGATGGCTCAAGCGATTGAGCGCCTCTCTCCCACATGGGAAGTTCCAGATTCAGTTCTTGGTGCCTCCTAAAGAGAAGATGAGCAGACACAGAGAACACACAGCAAATAGACACAGAGAACAGACAGCGAGTGCAAACAATGAGGGGGCGGGATAAATAAATAAAAATAAATCTTTAAAAATATATTATTTAAAGTAGAAGTTGAGCTTTCTTTCTACCAACAGATTTGCAAAAAAAAATAAGCATTTGAATTTTTAAAGTTTTATGTATGCAGAGTATATTTCCCAAGAAAAATATTTTTCTCTTTTCTTCTCTGTCAAAGTTGAGCTAAATCCAGTTACAGAAATGTGAACACTAGGCTTTCTCTAATCCAGTATACCTTCATTTCTGTGGTTTCTAAATGTAGGAACCCTTTACTTCACGCTTTGGGCCTAGAATTAATTTTAAACTTTTTTATTCTGCTCTTATGAAAGGTATATGGGATATTGGCTAAGAGTCTGGGACCTGAAGTCAAACAGACAAAATCCCACTTATGCTGTGTAGCTTGTGACAAGGGACCTATTTGAATTTTTTAATTCACAGTTTCTTCATTTTATAATGACCATAATGAAATCAATAACATGGAGTTGGTGTAAGGATTAAATACAATAATACATTTGAACAACATTGCATAGTGACTGATATATACTAGGCTTTCCACAAATGCAGCTATTATTATTAAAATCCATTGCACCTACTTTGAGAAATGAACAAAAGAAATTTCAGATTTTAACAGTGATGATATTTAGAAGACAATTATTGCATTTTCATATTAAAAATTTGGCCTAATTTATTTTCTTTTCTTTTAAAATTTATTCTAAAGATAAAATCATTCCTTATATTTATTATATTTTTGTACTGAAAGTTGTGAATTTTGGACCATGATCTATTACGGGCTAATTTAATATGCTGATTGTCACACATAGTTCTCATTTTGAAAATGCTTATATGATAGACATTTAGTAGATAGAGCCATTGTATTCTTTTAGTAAATATTTTCTTGATGATTATTCTCTTTTAATGTTTGAGTAGCCTCTATATCAGTTTGCCATCTGCAGACATTTTCAGACTTTTGCAGAATTGGCCTTTTCTAAATTCAGCAATTTCATTTGACCACTGGGAAGAGTAACTTCATTATATTTTGATTTTTTTTGCCTGAAAACAAAAAGTAATACATGCCATGATGTTCTTGTTCATTCTACAACTCAAGTACTTTAGATAATGGATTTTTTATTTCTCATGGCACTGTTGTTTAATCAAGAGAGCATGTTCATTATAACTATTGATTTTCCTCCAGTAGTGAAGTCTCAGCTAAAATTGGTACAACACATTACAGTATATCTCAAATCTTTTTAGGAGAAGCTTCTTGAAATATTTTACTTATAAAACAGGGAAAAAAATTAACTCTACCCTCTTTTTCCCCTACCAAAACTTGCATCAAAAAGAATGTAGTACACAGATGGGTTCTATCGTATATTCTAGATTGTTTTTATTTACTGGCAAAAAAAAAAATGGAATCTGGATTACTTATGTTTTAATAAGATGATTTCAGTTGCAAATAAAAAAAGGGAACTCAAACCACCTTCAGGAAAAGGAGAATTTATTGTTTCTCTTAACTCTAAGTCCAGGGTGAGAGCAAGTGTTAGGCACTGCTGGATTCAGTATCAAAATGGTCTGGGTCTTTCTATCTCTTGCCTCCATCGAACTCTATGGTAGCTTTCTTTTCATAAAGACTCTCCTAAGGTGATAATCATATGACCAACAAATGTCCCAGTTTAGGTGCCAAAGCAAAAAAGAAACATTTCTTTCCCAAGAATTACAAAGTCCCAGGGCTGACTTTATTTGGGTCAGCATGGATAAGGTAATATTTCTTAGTCAGCTACTGGAACTCTAATTGTTTATGCCCAAGTCTTCGGCCTATTCCTGAAATCTGTGGGTGTATTCCACTCCACCTGCCATCAGGGCCTGAAAATGTGAGGGAATCCTTCTCCAAGGAAATCTAAGGAGGCATTATCAATTGTTTCATTCTTTGCAAATAGGTGGTGGAGTTAGTCCTTTTGATTTTAGCCATTTTAGTGAGTGTGAAACGCTATCTTATTGCATATTTAATTTGTAGAGCCTTGATGGCTAAAGATGTTAGGTACCCTTTCAAGTGTTTATTGGCCTTTAGCATATCTTCTTTTGTGAAGTGTCTGTTCAGATCTTTGGCTTATTTTAAAAATTGGGTTATGTCTTTTTTTTATTGTTGGTTTGTAGGAGCTCTTTATATATTATGGGTAAAAAGTCCTTTGTCAGGTAAATGTGGTACAAATAATTTTCCCCAGTCTGTGGCTTGTCTATTTTCTTAATAGTTTCTTTTGAGGAAATTTTCAATTTTCATGGAATTTTATTCATTAATTTTTAGGTTTTTGGTTAGTGCTTTCTGTATTCTGTCCAAAAATTTTTGCCTAGCCTGAGTTCTCAAAGATAGTCTCACATTTTCTCATAGAAGGTTTATGGTGCTGGGTTTACTGCTTAAGTATATGATCCATATCAAAATCATTGTTGCATTTGGTGTGAGAAGAAAAAGTGAGGTTTTAATTTATTGTTGTGTTTTGTTTTATTTTTCCCCATACAAATATTCAGCTTTGATAGAGAAACATTTGTTTAAAAAGATTTTCCTTTATTTTTTGAATGAACTTGGCATCTTTGTTGAAAATCATTTGCCTAACTATGTGAAGGTCTATTTCTAGATGCTCCATTATGTTCTAGTGATCAAATATCTATTCATATGATACATTATAGCTTTGTAGTTAGTCTTGAAATCAGGTAGTATAAGTCTCTAAGTTTTTTGTCTTTTTTTTCAATGGTTTTAGCTATATTAGGTCCTCTATGACCTAAAAAATTTTAGAATGAACTTCTTTATTTCTTCAGAAAAGTTTGATGCAATTTAAATAAGAATTATGTTGAATCTATAAATCAATTAAGAGAGTGTCCATCGTAATCACCCATGAATCATTATTATCTTTCCACTTATTTAGTTTTTTTTAAGTTTCTCTCAGCCATGTCTTATAAGCTTTTTGTATAGAGATCTTGCACATATTATACTGGATCAGAGTTTCTTAGCCTTTGCATTCCTGACATTTTAGACTGGATAAATCTTTGTGTTGGGTGCTGTCTGTCTATTGTAAGATATTTAGCAGCGTTCCTAGCCTCTAACCAATAGATGCCAGAAGCACCCCTCAGTTGTGACAGCTAAAAAGATTTGCAGACATTGTCAAATGTCCCTGTAAGGGCTAAATCATTTCCAGTTGAGAAGCACTATGCTGGATTTACTCTTCGTCATTTGGATGCTGCTGTA
>PVKH010029296.1:0-12683 GCA_004027955.1 Chaetophractus vellerosus | reverse complement strand
TTGCATTCAAGGAACATGTTCTAAAACCATTGGTTTGACATAGATTCTAAGCAAAAGAAAGTGTGTAGCAGTCAAAGAAACCAGAATGTGGCTTAATTTCAAAATGGAATATGAAATTATATTTACAGAGCATTATGTAAAACCAGTGTTTGGACATTGATTATAAGTGAAAACAAGAGCATAGCAGTCAATGAAACCAGTATCTGGTTAGTTTTAAAATGGAGGAATATGCTCCATTCCTAGGGTGTTAGGGAAAACCAGTGTTTTGACATTGATAGTAAGTGAAAGCAAGGGTATAGCCATGAATTCTACCAGTATCTGACTTAGATTTCAAAACATAAGGAGATACTGCATTCACACAGCATTAGGTAAAACCAGGGATTTCACATTGTTGTAAGTGAAAGCAAGTGAATAGCAGTCAATGAAACCATTATCTGGCTTACTACTTAAAACTAAACAACAATTTGAATTCACAGAGCATTTGGTAAAGCCAGTGTTGAGTCATTTAGTTATTTATTGTAAGTGAAAGCATGTGCTAGCCATGATCTGGCTTAGATTCCAAAATGGAAGAAGATACTGCAGTCACAGTGTGTTAGGTAAAACCAATGTGTTGATACTGATTGTAAGTGAAATCAAAGCATAGCAGTCAATGGAACCATTATCTGGCTTAAGTTTCAAAGCAGAAGAAGAAATTGCATACACAGAGCATAGTTAAATCCAGTGTTTTGACATTGATTGTAAGTGAAAGCATGGGCATAGCCATAATCTGGCTTAGATTCCAAAATGGATGAAGATCATGCATTCACAGAGTGTTAGGTAAAACAATTGTTTTCAGATTGATTTTAATTGACACCAGTTTCTGGCTTAGTATTCTAAATGGAAGAAGTTACTGCAATCACAGAGTATTAGGGAAACCAGTGATTTGACATATAGTGTAAGTGAAAGCAAGTTCATAGAATTCAATGAAAACATTATTTGGCTTAGTTTTAAAATCTAAACAACAAATTGTATTCAAGGTACATGTGGTAAAACCAAGATTTTGACATAGATTGTAAGTGAAAGTAAGGGTGTAACCATCAGAAAAAAACAACATCTGGCTTAGAGTTCAAAATGGAAGAAGATACTGCATTCATAGAACATTAGATAAAACCAGTTTTTTAACATTGATTGTAAGTGAAAACAAGTGATTAGCTGACAATGAAACCAGTATCTGGCTTAGTTTTCAAAACTGAAGATGATGCTGTGTTCACAGAGTGTAAGGTAAAACCAGTGTTTGACATGGCTTGTATGCAAAAGCTGGTGCATAACAGTCAATGAAACCAGCATCTGTCTTAGTTTTCAAAACTAAATAACATACTGCATTCACAGAGCATTAGGTAAAAACTGTGTTTTGATATTGATTGGAACTGAAAGCAATTGCACAGCCATGAATGAAATATGTAACTGGATTAATTTTCAAAAAGGAAGAAGATACTGCATTCACAGAGTATTAGGTAAAACCAATGTTTTAACATTGCTTGTATGTGAAAGCAAGTGCATAGAAGTCAAGGAAACCATTATATTGATTAGTATTAAAAACTAAAGAACAAACTACAATCACAGAGCCTTAGGTAAAAGCAGTGTTATTACATGATTTGTTAGTGAAAACAAGTACCTAGCAGTCAATGATGTCATTATCCGGCTTAGATTTCAAAAATAAAGAATAAACTACATTCACAGAGCATTAGGAAAAAAACAGTGTTTTTTAATTGATTGTACATGAAAGCAAGTGCATAACCATGATTGAAACCAGCATCTGGCTTAGTTTTCAAAATGGAAGAAGACACTGCATTCACAGAACATTACATAAAACCAATGATTTGGCTTTGATTTTATGTGAAAGCAACTGCATAGCCATGAATCAAACCAGGATATGGCTTATTTTCAAAAATGGAAAAAGATACTGAGTTCACAGAGCATTAGTTAAAACCAGTGTTTTCATGTTGATTGTAAGTGAAAACAAGTGATTAGCAGTCAATGAAACTGGTATTTGACTTAGATTTCAAAATTAAGGATCACACTGTGTTCACATAGTATTGGGTTAAACCAGTGTTTTTTTATTGATTGTAAGTGAGAGCAAGTGCATAACTGTCAATGAAGCCAGTACCTATCTTAGATTTCAAAATAGAAGAAGATACTCCATTCACAGAGCATTATGTAAAACCAGTGTTTTGACAATGATTGTAAGAGGAAGAAAATGCAGAGCTGTGATTAAAACCATTATCTGGCTTAGTTTTCAAAACAGAATAAGATATGCACTCACAGAGCTATTGTAAAATCACTGTTTTGATATTGATTGTAAGTGAAAGCAAGTCCATAACTGTAATTGAAAGAAGAATCTGCTTTAGTTTTCAACATGGAAGTCACTATTGCATTCACAGAGTGGTATGTAAAACAAGTGTTTTGCATTTGATTTTATGAGAAAGCAGGTTCATAGCCATGAATTCAACCAGGATCTGGCTTAGTTTTGAAAACAGAAGAAGATACTGCATTCATAGTGCATTAGGTATAAAAGTGTTTTGACATTGATTGTAAGTGAAAGCAAGTGAATAGCCATCAGTGAAACCGTTATATGGCTTAGTATTCAAACCTACAGAACAAACTGCATTCATGGAGCATTAGGTAAAACCAGTGTTTTTATGTGTATTATAAGTGAATGCAAGTGCATAGCAATTAGTGAAACCAGCATCTCTGACTTAGTTTTCTAAAATGAAGAAGATACTTCATTCACAGAATGTTAGGTAAAAGCAGTGATTTGATATAAATTGTTAGTGAAAACAAGTAATTAGCAGTCAATGAATCCAGTATCAGGCTTACTTTTCAAAACTGAAGATCACACTGTATTCACAGAGAATTACATAAAACCAGCATTGTCAAAAGTAAATATAAGAGAAAGGAAAGACACAGCCATCAATGAAATGAATATCTGGCTTAGTTTTCAAAACTGAAGATGCTGCTGCATTCACAGAGCATTAGTTAAATCTAGTGCTTTGTCTGCAATTGTACAGGAAAACAAGTTCATAGCTTTCGATGAAACCAGTCTGGCTTAGATTTCAAAATGGAAGAAGATAACTGCATTCACAGAGTGTTAGGTAAAAACCAGTGTTTTGACTCGACTAGAAGTGAAACCAATTGCATATCAGTCAAAGGAACCAGAATCTGGCATAGTTTTCAAAACTGAAGAAAATTCTGCAGTCACAGAACATTAGGTAGAAACAGTGCTTTTTCATTGATTGTATGTCAAAGCAAGTGTATACACTCAATGTAAGTGGTATCAGGGCTTTATTTCACAATAAAAGAAAATGCCTCACTCACACAGCATTAGCTAAAATGCTAGCTAAAATGAGATTTTTGAAATTGATTGCAAGTAGAAACATGTGCATAGCTGCCAATGAAACCAGTATCTGGCTTAGTTTCCAAAATGGATGTAGATACTGCATTCTCAGAGCATTAGGTAAATTCAGTGTTTTGGCATTGATTGTAAGTGAAGCAAGTCTATAGTCATGATTGAAACCAGAATCTGGCTTAGTTTTCAAAATGGAAGAAGATACTGCATTAACAGAGGATTAGGTAAAGGATCTGGTTTTACTTTGTAAGTGAAAGCAATTGCAGAGCAGTCAATGAAACAATCATGTGGCTTAGATTTCAAAAGTTATGAACAGGGGGCTGGCTGTAGACCAGTGGATAGGGTGGTAGTTCACCACATAGGAGGCCCTGGGTTTGTTTCCCAGGGACCTCTCCAAGTGGGCAGACTGCCTTGAGAAGGCAAACCACCATGGGTGGGGCAGAGTCACCATGGGCAGGGCAAAAACCTGCCACAGGCAGGGCAAAGCCACCATGGGCAGGGCGAGTCACCCACAAAATGGAGCAGAGTGACCCATGAAATGGAGCAGAGCTGCCCACGAGCAGGGCAAGCTGCCTGCACAGTGGGCCAACTCAGTACATCACTGCAATGGGGGGAAACAAAGCAGACATAGAACACCAAAAAATGAACACACAGCAAGAGCAAGCAGAAAGGAGGGTATATGTAACCAAAAAAAAGTTATGAACAAACTGCACACACAGATGATTTGTTAAAATCAGTGTTTTGACATTGATTGTAAGGGAAAGCAAGTGCATAGCCATAAATGAAACCAGTATTTGGCTTAGTTTTCAAAAGGGAAAAAAACTCCATTCACAGAGCATTAGGTAAAACCTGTGTTTTGACACTGATTGTAAGTGGAAGCATTTGCATAGCACTCAATGAAACAATTAAGTGGCTTAGATTTCAAAAATGAAGAACAAACTGCATTCACAGATCATTCAGTAAGACCAGTGTTTTCACATAGATTGTAAGTAAAATCAGTGCATAGCTGTGATTGAAAGAAGCATCTGGCTTAGTTTACAAAATGGAAGATACTGAATTCACAGAGCATTAGATAAAACCAGAGATTTGACACTGAATGTAAGATAAAACCTATGATTAGGATGATACCAAAGTCACAGAGCATTAGGCAAAATAAGTGTTTCCACTTTGACTGTAAGTGAAACAAGTTTATAGCCATGATTGAAACCAGTCTGCCTTACTTTGCAAAATGGAAGAAGGTACTGCATTCACAGAGCTTTAGGTAAAACTGTGTTTTGACATTGATCGTAAGTGAAAGCAAGTGCATAGCAGATAATGAAACAATTATCTGGCTTAGTTTTCAAAGCTGAAGAATAAACTGCATTCACAGAGCATCAGGTAAAGCCAGTAATTTGGCATAGATTGTAAGTGAAAGCAATTGCATAGCACTAAATAAAACCAGTATCTGGCTTAGTTTTCAAAACTGAAGTTCACACTCTATTCACAGAATGTTAGGTAAAATGATTGAGATTGTCTGTAAGAGAAAGCAAGTTGCCTAGCAGTTAATGAAACTACTATGTGGCTTAGATTTCAATACGAAGAAGATAATTCATTCACAGAGTATTAGGTAAAACAAGTGTTTTGATATTGATTGTAACTGAAAGCTTCTGCACAGCCATGATTGAAACGAGAATCTGGCTTACTTTTCTAAACAGAAGAACAAACTGCATTCACAGTGCTTTTGTTAAAACCAGCGTTTTGAAATTGATTGTAAGTGAAAACAAGTGCAAAGCCATGTATGAAACCGGCATCTGGCTTATTTTCCAAAATGGAAGAAGATACTGCATTCACATTTGCATTTGCCCTCTCAAGTCAAACGAGTGATTTGACATAGATTGTAAGTGAAAGCAATTGCATAGCACTAAATGAAACCAGTATCTGGCTTAGTTTTAAAAATGGATGAAGATACTGCATTTACAGAGTGTTAGGGAAAAAACAGTGTTTTCACATTGATTGTATGGGAAAGCAAGTGAATAGAAGTCAATGAAACCATTATCTGGCTTAGTTTTTTTTTTTAAAGATTTATTTATTTCATTACATATCTCCCCTTCCCCCCACTGTGGCGATGCGCCGAGAGTGGTCACTGCGCAGGTGTGGCTTTCCCCGCTTGTGGGCAGTCTCTGCGTCTGTTCACAGCTGGTGCTTGCTTCAGTTCGTGGGTGGCTGGCTGTGCTCCATCCGCGGGTGACCTGCCCTGCCTGTGGCGGCTCTTGCCCTGTCCATGGCAACTTCTTGCCCTGCCCACGGTGGCTCCGGCCCACCCATGGTGGCTTGCCATTCTCAAGGCAGTCTGCCCACTAGGAGAGGTCCCTGGGAATCGAACCCAGGGCCTCCCATGTGGTATGCCGGCATCCTATCCACTGGGCTATCGAGCCGGCCCCGCTTAGTTTTCCATACTATGAATAAACAGCATTCTCAGAGCATTTGATAAAACCAGTGTTTTGACATTGTATGTAAGTGAAAGCAAGTGCATAGCCATGAATGAAACCAGTATCGGGCTTAGTTTTCAAAATGGAAGTAGATACTGAATCCACAGAAAGTTAGGTAAAACTAGTGTTTTGACATTGATTGTAATTCAAGCAAGATTACAGCCATGATTAAATCCAGATTCTGGGTTACTTTTCAAAATGTAAGGAGATACTGCTCTCACAGAGCTTTAGGTAATAGCAGTGCTTTGATATTGATTGTAAGTGAAAGATAGTGTATAACAGACAATGAATTAAGTATCTGTCTTAGTTTTCAAAATTGAGAACATATTGCATTCACAGAGCATTAGGTAAAGCCACTGTATTAATATTGACTGTAAGTTAAAGCAGGTGCATAGCAGTCAATGAAAAATGATTCTTGCTTAGTTTCCAAAGATGAATCACATACTGATTTGAAAAGGGATTAGGTATAACACATGTTTTCACATTCATTGTAATTGAAAACAAGTGTATAGCAGTCAATGAAACATGTGTCTTGCTTAGTTATTTCTATAACTGAATCATATACTGAATTCATGGAACATTCAGTAAAACCATAGTTCATTCAATGTTTGTATGTGAAAACAATTCCATAACAGTGAATGAAACATATATCTTGCTTAGCTTTCAAAACTGAATCAAACACTCTTTTTACAAAGTATTAGATAAAATCAGTGTTCCTCATTGTTTGTATGAGAAAAGTCCAAAGCACACAATGTAAAGTGTATCTTTCTTAGTTTTCAAAACAGAAGCACATACAGATTTCCCTGAGCAAAACCAATGTTTTCACATTCATTGTAAATGAAAACTAATGCCTAGCATTCAATGAAACATTTATCTTACTTAGATTTCAAAACTGAATTACATAGTGGTTTTAAAAACTTTAGGTAAAACCAGTGTTTTCACATTCATTGAAAGTGATAACAAACACATATCAGTCAATGACACAATTGACTTGCTTAGATTTCAAAATAGAAGCAATAATGATTTCCCAGAGCATCAGGTAAACCCTGTGTTTTCACATGATTATAAGTGAAAACATGTCCATAGTCAAATGAACACGTATATTGCTTACTTTTCAAATTACCATTAGGTAAAACCAGTGATTGTAAGTGAGGGTAAATGCATTGCTTTGTCTGAAACAAGAATCTGGTTTAGTTTTCAAAATGGAAGAAGATACTGCATTCACAGATTGTTAGGAAAATCCAGTGTTTTCACATTGAATTTATGTGAAAGCAAGTGAAGAGCAATCAATGAAACCATTATCTGGCTTAGCTTTCCATAATAAAGTATAAACTGCATTCACAAAGCATTTGGTAAAGCCAGTGTTTTGACATTGATTGTATGTGAAAGCAAGTGCATAGCCAAGAATGAATCCAGCATCTGGCTTAGCTTTCTAAATGGAAGAAAATACTCCAGTCAGTAGCAATCAATGAACCATGCACCTTGCTTCATTTTTAAACTGAATCACATACTCATTTCAAAGAGCATTAGGTAAAAACATTGTTTTCACTTTCTTTGTATGTGAAAACAAGTGCATAGTAGACAAATATATATGTGTCTTTCTTAGTTTTCAAAATTGAGTCACATATTCACTTCAAATAGTGTTAGGTAGGAGAAGTGGCTTCAATTTCATTGTAAGAGAAAAGTGGATAGCAGTGAGGGAAACATGTATCTTGCTTAGTTTTCAAAACTAGAGCAAATACTGAGTTTAAAGAGCATTAGCTTAAACAAGTATATTCACATTCAATGTCAGAGAAAACAAGTGAATTGGAATCAAGGAACATGTACTTTGATTAGTTGTGAAAACTGAACCACATACTGATTTTGAAGAATGTTAGGTAAAGCCAGGGTTTTCACATTCATTGTAAGTGAAAACAACCACATAGCAGTCAATGAAACATGTACAATGATTAGTTTTCAATACTGAGGCATGTACTCACATCAAAGAGCATTATGCAAAACCAGTGTTTTAACATTCATTGTAAGTAAAAATAAGTGCATAACAGTCTGTGAAATATGTATCTTGCTTAGTTTTAAAAACTGAAGCAAACTGATGTCAAATAATGTTGAATATAATGAGGGTTTCCATAATCATTGTAAGTGAAACAAGTGCATAGCCATCAAAGAAACATGCATCTTGCTTAGATTTCAAAGCTGAAGCACATACTGACTTCAAAGAGCATTAAGTGAAACCAGTGTTTTCACATTCATTGAAAGTGAGAACAAATACAGAGAAGTCAATGAAACATGTATCTTGGTTAGTTTTCAATACTGTAGCAAAAACTTATTACAAAATTCGTTATATAAAACCAGTGTTCTCACATTCATTTTAAGACAAGTTCATAGCAGTCAATGAAATATTCATTACCCTTAGTTTTCAAAACCAAACCACAGACTGCATTCAAAAGCATTAGGTGAAACCATTATTTCACATTCATTTTACTTGAAAAGAAGTGTATAGCAGTGAATGAAAAATGTATCTTTCTGGGGGCTGGCTGTAGCCCAATGGATAGGGCACCAGTACATCACATGGGAGGCCCCATGTTCAGTTCCCAGGCACCTCTCCAAGTGGGAAGACCGCCTGAGAAGACAAAGCCACTATGGGTGGGGCAGAGCTGCTGTGGGCAGGGCAAAATATCAACATGGGCAGGGCAAAGCCACCATGGGCAGGGTGAGCCACCTGTGAATGGAGCAAAGCTGCCTGCAAATGGAGCAAAAAAGTCATCCGGGAATGGAAGCAGAGCTGCCCACAAGCGGGGCAAGCCACCTGTGCAGTGAGCTAACTGGGTGCATCGCCACAGTGGGGGGAGACAAAGCAGACATAAAAGAACACAAAAAAATGAACACACAGCAAGAGCAAGCAGAAAGGGGAGGGATATGTAACAAAAATATATCTTTCTTAGTTTTCAAAACTGAAGCACATGCTGAGTTCAAAGAGCATTAGGTAAAACCAGTTTATTCACATTCACTGTAAGGAAAAACAAGTATTTAGGAGTCAATGAAATAGCTACCTTGCTTAATTTTCGACACTGAAGCCCATACTGACTTCAAAGAATATTAATTAAAACCTACATTTTCATATTCATTGTAAGTGAAAAGAAGTGCTCTGCAGTCAATGAAACATAAAACTTTCTTAGTTTTCAAAATTGAACCATATACTGCTTTCAGGAGCATCAGATAAAAACCAGTGTTTACACATTCATTTTAAGTAAAGCCAAGAACATAAGCCTCAATGAAACATTTATTCTTGCTTAGTTTTCAAAACTGAAGCACATGATTTCAATGAGCATTAGGTAAAATCAGTAGTTTATGATTGTTGTAAGTGAAAACAAATCAGTCAAGGTAACACACATCTTGCTTAGTTTTCAAAACTGAAATACATACTGATTTCAAAAAAGTTTGGGTAAAATGAGAGTTTTCTCATTGTTTGTAATGAAAACAAATGCATAGCAGTCAATGAAACATGTACCTTGCTTAGTTTTCTAAACTGCAGCACATAATGATTTCATACTGATTACTGTGTTCAAAGAACATTAGGTAAACCAGTATTTTCCCACTTATTTTTAGTGAGTACAAAACATAGCAGTCAATGAAAGGTGTTTCTTGTTTAAATTTCAAAATCAAATTGCATGCTGACTTAAAAAAGTGTTAGATAAAACCAGTGTTGTCACATTCATTGTAAGAGAAAACAAGTGTATAGTAGGGAATATAACATGTATCTTGCTTATTTTTAAAACGTGAGCACATACTGAATTCAAATAGCATTAGATAAAACAAGTGTCTGTGAAAATAAGTCCATAGGAATTAAGGAAACATGCATTTTGATTAGTTTTCAAAACCAAAACAAATACTTGTTTAAAAGAATGTTAGGTAAAACCTGTGTTTTCTAATTCATTGTAAGTGAAAACAAGTGTGTAGCAGTCAAAAAAATTATACCTTTCTTAGTTTAAAAAACCGAACCACATACTGCTTTCAGGATTGTTAGGTAACAGCAGTGTTTTCACATTCATTGTATGTGAAACCAAGAGCATAGCAGTCAATGAAACATTCATCATGCTTCATTTTTAAAACTGAAGCACATACTGATTTCAAAGTGCATTAGGTAAAACAAGAGTTTTTTCATTGTTTTTATATGAAAACAAATGCAT
Organism: Chaetophractus vellerosus; assembly: GCA_004027955.1. Classification (NCBI taxonomy): domain Eukaryota; kingdom Metazoa; phylum Chordata; class Mammalia; order Cingulata; family Chlamyphoridae; genus Chaetophractus; species Chaetophractus vellerosus. The sequence continues at coordinate 2,643 of PVKH010029296.1, read as the reverse complement.
AGTAGTCAATGAAACATGTACTTTGCTTAGTTTTCTAAACTGCAGCACATACTGATTTCAGAGTGTTAGTAAAACCAGTGTTTACCATTCATTGTAAGTGAACACAAAACATAACAGTCAACAAAATGTGTATCTTGCTTAGCTTTCAAAATCAAATTACAAACTGGTTTCAAAAAGTGTTAAGTAAAAACCAGTGTTTTCAAATTCATTGTAAGTGAAACAAGTGATATCAGTCAAATAAACAGGTACCTTGCTTAGTGTTCAAAACTGAAGTGTTAGTTAAAACCTGTGTTTTTAAATTTTTTTTTGTAAGTGAATACATGTGTATAGCAGTCAGTGAAACATGAAATTTATTTCATTTTTAAAATTGAAACCATCTAAATTTCAGAGTGTTTGGTAAAACCAGTGTTTTCACGTTAATTATAAGTGAAAACAAGTGCATAGCAGTCAGTGAAACATATACCTTGCTTAGTTTTCAAAACTGAAGCACATACAGACTTCAAAGAGCATTAGATAAAACCAGTGTTTTCTCATGGTGTGTAAATGAAAAGCAGTCCACAGCAGTCAATGAAGCATGTATCTTCCTTAGTTTTCAAAACTGAAACAAATACCCTTTTCACAGAGTGTTAGAGAAAACCAGTGTTTTCTCATTCTTTGTAAGTATATACTAGTCTATAGCAGTCAAGGAAATAGGTATCTTGCATAATTTACAAAATCTGAAACACATACAGACTACCCAGAGCATTTGGTATAACAGTGTTTTCACATTGTTTCTAAGAGAAAGAATTCTATAGCAGTCAATGAAACATGTACCTTGCTTAGTTCTCAAAATTGTTCTTCATCACTTTACAGTGATGGACACAGGACATGGTAAATATCAAATTTATAAGTGTATGGTCTAAAATGTAAACCATACTGTAAACCATTGGCAATATTTAGTAGCTATGTTTCTCTATGTGTATAGCAGTTATAACAACACTACCATGCACATATTAAAAAAAGGTATTAATGTGGATTGAGTAATGGGGGAGGAGGTTGTGCATATTAGAGACTCTTGTATTCTGTGTGTAACTTTGATGTGACCTAAAACTTCTCTGCTGAAACAAAATGAAAAATTGTGATACCCTGGGGAATGAGAGTGAGAAGGTTCCACAGTACAGACAGCAGATAGTGCAGTTATAACAGGCAAAATGTCAAAAAATTAAAATATTAAATCCTTTTTCATTTTTTAAAATCACAATATTTTCATTTTATTTTATTTTTAGTTTTTTTAATAAGTTTTCATGTATTTTATCTCTTACATTTAAACTTACCATTATTATGTCATTTTCCTATTAATTGTATTTGGCTATTGTATTGGCTTCATCTTTAAAGAAGTTTTGTATCACAGAAGGGTTACAACTGGGGTGGATGAGGAACTTGGTTGGGGCTGTCAAGGATGGGGGTGCATAGGAGGAAGTTCACCTGAACATACATATAAGGTATACAAAATTGTTCAAATGTTCAAGGGGCATTGTCACAATGGGTGATGAATCACTCAATAAATGAATACCCATTCTGGAGAGCTCTGACACACTCTCTAAGGGAACAGCAACAGTGCCCCAAGTGCAGGGGCAGTGTCAGAAAAGGAGGATGATATGCTGATGGGCCCTTGTTATTGATGACAAGCCTTATGAGTCTTTGCTCTTGAAATTGAAACAGCTTATTGTTATTTGGTGCCTAAGTGTTACCTCCTGAGAGCCTCCTTGTTGCTCAAATGTGGCCTCTGTCTAAGCCAAACTCAGCATATGAATGCATTACATTGTTCCCAACATGGGACATGACTCCCAGGGATGGGCTTCCCTGGCAATGGGGGATTACTGCCAAGCACCAAATGGCAAAACAACTGGAAAAGGATCTCAGATAAAAGGGGGGAAAGGTAAAGACAAATGAGTTCATATGGCTAAGAGATTTCAAAGAGAGTTGGGAGGTCATCCCAGAAGTAACACTTATGCACATCTCAGTAGGACCACATAGATTTCCAAAGTGGATATCACCCCAAATAGAGGGGCTCCTCAGGGCTCTGGAGACACCCATGTCCTATGGAAGTGTGGATAGCTCCGGAATTTGGTGCCTTGCCAGTGGGAACTATTTTGGAATTTGTGCTCCTGAGAGTGACAGAGTTGGACTCAAATATATACTCCCTGCACATGGTTCATCTGTCCCTTCTATTCAAACCTATACATGGTCCAGGAGTTTGTAGGTGTACATCCAGAGACTGGAATTTTTGGGCTGCCCATGTGCCAGATGGGCTCGTTTTCTTGGTGGAACTGCAACTTCTGATCTACATCTCAAGGAACTCACCTGGGCTTACTGGTGGGGAGATGATGATGGACAATGGCTTTCCCAGGGAATGGAGAGAGTCTGCAGCTGCAGGCAGGATAATCACATCCATCTTATCCATGGGTGTAATGGTTTGAGTTTGATTTAATTATGAATTCCAAAAATATAGATTAGATTATGTTTGTAAGCTGGTCTGTTCATCTGGGCATGATTAAGTTATGAGTAGGGCGTTAATTGCCACGTCAGTGAGACGTTGAGCCCCACCCCTCGGTGGGGGTGGTCTCAAGTAGAAGCAGAGATTGGAGAGAAGCAGAGAGGAGA
>PVKH010029295.1:0-12683 GCA_004027955.1 Chaetophractus vellerosus | reverse complement strand
TTAATTATATAACAAGAATGTTTTCTCACTTCTTATATCCTAGTATATTTTCTGTTGAAATATTTAAATAAGCAAAAATAATCAACAGTTATTTGGAAATTTTACCACTTATCACAGTAAAAAAAGACAGCAAATTAATGGAAGATTTACACTAGCTAGTTAAAAGCATGAATATATAAATATTAAACAAAGTTATGAGGGATATTCTTCATTCATAATTGACATGGATGATAATATAATTCCAGCATATATCAATATCATGATATCTTAAGTATGGTAGTTCACTTCTCCTTGCTAAAAGGGATATCTGGCAAGCCCAACTGGCTGGAGAGAGTAGTTATCTGGGATTCTCATCGGTGTTTCTTTCACCATGTTTTATAAAAGAGTTTGTGTATGAATCTGCTAATAATATAATTCCCTTTGTCTGTGATCAATATTCTGGCGTCCAAGACCACACAGACACCAATAGTGAAAAATAGTGAAAAAACATAAAAACAACAATAAATACTTGAGAATAGTATAACTGGACAGTAAAGAGATCAGCAGTTGAAATAAGAAGTCTAGGTTTAAATCCAAATTTAATACTTAATGGATGCTTTGGCAAGTTACTTAAAAAGGCTTGACTCAGTTTCCTCATCAATAACATAATAAAATAATAGTGCCTCCTTCATGGACTGCAATAAGATTAAATTTACAGTTTTGATAATCATGCCTAACATATAATAAAAGCTCCAAAGGTTTAAAGATTTTGATGATGATGATGGTGGTGGTGGTGGTGGTGGTGTATATTTGTGGGTGCTTGGAGGCACATATGCAAAAAAATCTAAAGAATCCTGTAGCCATTTGATGTAATTATGAATTCCAAAATTCGATATTGAATCATGCTTGTAAACTGATCTGTTCAACTGGGTATGATTAGATTATGATTAGGGCATTAACTGGGCCATGTCAGTAGGGTGTTGAGCCCCACTCCTCAGTGGGCATGGTCTTAAGTATAAAAGGCAAGACAAAAGACAGAGGGAGCAGATTTGAGAAGCAGCTATTTTGAGAAGCACTTCTGACATTGGAGAGAATGCCTCAGGAGAAGAAAATTGAGCCATTCACCTATAGCTGGCCTTGTGGAGGAACCAGAGGCTCTGAACATGAAGACAAACACAGCCCTGGGAAGAGAGGAACACAAGAATCCTGAACCCTGGAAAATGTCGGCAGCTGTCTTGCTCCAACACATGGCAATGGGCTTTGGTGAGGGAAGAAACTTATGCTTTGTGGCCTGGTAACTGTAAGCTTCTACCTCAAGTAAATACCCTTTATAAAAACTAACCAATCATTTGTAATTTGCAAAGGCACCCCTTTGGCTGACTAATACAAACTCCATATCTTTTTTTTTTCTTTTTATTCTTTCTGATGGATTTCTTTTTTAAATTTTATTGAAGTATGTCATTCATATATAAACATACATAAACAATGAGTTTATAGTAAAAGTTGTGAACCTTCAAAATATCATTTTAATATATTCTTTTATATTAGTATTTACACATCCTATTTTCATATATACATGGTTTTTAAGTTATATCATTTAACTTTCTCTTATGTGTGGAGTCATTTACATTGAAACACAAAAAAAGTGAGGAATATGCACATCTAAGTATTTTCATTGGAGGTGTATTCCACAAAATTTAAGAAAATACCTTGGGGGTGAAATTAAAATACAAATCTCAAGAGAGGAAAGATGTTAATTGGCCAATTATTTTATGAGAACAGTTTGGAACTTGAGGATGTATGCTAGTATAAGACTATTTAACAAACTAAATTTCAGAAGACAATTTTTATTGTGGGACTGCTTCAGAAACATACTAAAGAACAGAATTAATGCTGAATGCAAATCTAGTTTTGAGATGAAAATTAAGTCCATTAATTCTCAAGAAGTCATATTAAGATTAAAAAAAAAATTCAGTTGCCGGCTCGATAGCCCAGTGGATAGGGCACCGGCATACCACATGGGAGGCCCTGGGTTCGATTCCCGGGGACCTCTCCTAGCAGGCAGACTGCCTTGAGAATGGCAAGCCACCATGGGCGGGCCGGAGCTGCCGTGGGCAGGGCAAGAAGCTGCCACGGACAGGGCAAGAGCCGCCACGGGCAGGGCAGGTCGCCTGCGGATGGAGCGCAGCCAGCCACCCGCAAACTGAAGCAAGCGCCGGCCGTGAATGGACACAGGGACCGCCCACAAGCGGGGAAAGCCGCGCCTGCGCAGTGACCACTCTCGGTGTGTCCCCGCAGAGGGGGGAAGGGGAGATATGTAATAAAATAAATAAATCTTTAAAAAAAATAATAATTCACAGTGAATTTGTTTTTTTTTTAATTTCTACCCTATCAATGGATGGGGATATATACAATACCCAGTACTGTCATAAAAAAGACTCATTTTTCATGAACATTATTATATTTATATTGGTCCAGTGTAAAAGATATAAGAAATAGCTAAACATCAACAACAACAGCAGCCCTAGCAACGATAATAGCAGATCCAGGGCCCGGCCATATAGCCCAGTGGATAGGGCGCCGGCATACCACATGCGAGGCCCCAGGTTTGGATCCCAGGGACCTCTCTTAGCAGGCAGACAGCCTTGAGAAGGGCAAGCCACCATGGGTGGGCCAGAGCCACTGTGGGCAGGGCAAAAAGCTGCCACAGACAGGGTAAAAGCCACCACGGGCAGGGCAGGTCGCCCACTAATGAAGCACAGCCAGCCACCCACGAACTGAGAGCCGACCATGAATAGAAGCAGAAGCCGCCCACAAGCGGGGAAAGCCACTCCTGCGCAGTGACCGACCTCAGCAGAGGGGAGATATGTTATAAAGTAAAATAAATCTTAAAAAAAAAATAGCAGATCCAGGTCCTTATGTTGACAATTCACAGGATTCCAAATTGTAGATGAGGCAAAAGTAATTACATACCAAAAAGTTAATGGTGAATTTGGGAGAGTTGCACAAGGTTTCCTGTTTTTGCTGTTTTGAACAAGAACTTGAAAATAAGAAGAAGACATCTGAAAAAGAGTTTTTCTTTGAACAACTGAGTCTCAGGTAAATCTAATTTCATCATTCTATTCCTTCCATAACTGTGTGTTTGTGTATGTGTATGTGTTTCCTACATTGAGATAATTTTTTTCACTGGTTTGCATCTTCCAATAATTGCTAAGAAAGTGCTTTTTATGACAGGCAAGACATAATGTTTGCTAAATAAAAGAAAGGATAAATAGGAATGCTTGAGAACATGTGGAAATGAAATGATTTGTATACTTAACATAACATTAAGTTTCTTTGAACTAGTCAAGTAGTGTTCTAGATCTGAAACAAACTTTACTTAACTGAACATACTGGTTTCAATTGTATATATCAAATATTTATGTCAATCTTATTAGGAAATAAGTTCTCTATAATGAGAGACAATGTTATATTTTAATTCTATGATTTCAGGTTTCAACATAACAAATAATCTTTATCTTACTATTTTTAGGCTTTTTATCTTTGCCTTAAAAAAATCACTGTTTGGCAACAACCTGGATGTCACCTGATATCATAGGTAAACATGTGCCTTTATTATTTTAATCACACACACACACACACACCCAAACAATTTGAAGTATAACATAGATTATTTCTTACTTGGTTGTAGCTCACCAAGGTAAAGAAAGGGCATATGATAGAAAAGTATAGTAAGAATTTAGTACAAACATGTCAAATAAGCAGAATATTTCTACTTCTATTATTTTATAACAAAATCTAATAAAGCTTTATTGAGTCTAAGGAACTTTTAGCTGTGTTAATTTAAGTATTGTTCTACTTCTAAAATAACCCTGAAAGTAACAGTTATGTGTTCAAAAATAAGATTGTCTCATGAGGTATCATTAAACTCAAAAATATGGAGCTTTGTATCCCAAATGAGCTTTATATTTTCTAAGAGGATCGGAAAAGTATTATTTTGGAACCAATAACAGTTGTAGGAATTGTATAATGTGTCTGAGTAGAAATTGCTACAAATAATTCCAGATACATGATACTTTAGAAGTGTTACCAATTTCCCACAATTGTGAAATTAGAAATTTTTATTAGTGCCTGTCAATTCTGTAAAAACAAGGAAAATCATATATAACCTATGAACTAAATTTAATCATTAAATAATTGCTCTCTGTTACTCTCTCCTTATTTGAGTTTCAGTGGGTTCTGATTACTAGATCTTTAGACTTGAATTCTCTGATTTGTGTTATTTCTATTCAACAGGTAAGTCCAAAGGCTGAGTTGAAATAAATGGCTGGATCCAATTTCACTGAGGTGACACTCTTCATCCTCTCTGGATTTGAAGATAACCCTGAACTACAAGTTAGCCTTTTCTTGCTGTTCCTTTTCATTAACCTATTCACTGTTTGGGGGGAAACTTGGTCTAATAATGTCAATCAGAATTGGCTCTCAGCTTCATATACCTCTGTACTTTTTCCTTAGCAATTTTGCATTCATTGACATTTTATTCTTCTACTGTGGTGTCCAAGACACTGGTCAATTTCCAATCCAACCAGAAAACCATCTCTTTTGTTGACTGCTTTGTTAAAATGCAATTTTTTATTGGTTTGTTGTGCAGTGAGTGTTTTCTTCTGGGTTTAATGGCCTATGACCACACTGTAGCACTCTGCAATCTTTTACTCTATTCAGTAGTCATGTCTGAGAATGTGTGCAACTGGCTGGGAGTAATGCCATGTGCTTCACAAATTCTCTAATATCCATCTGCATGGTAAGTAGTTTGGCATTCTGTAATTCCAGGGTCAATCACAGCTCTTTTGGCTCTGTCCTGTATAAATGCATTCAGCACAGAGTTGGTGATCTTTGTCTTAGCTGGGTTCACCCTGCTTAGTTCTCTTCTCATCATCACAGTCACTTACATTGCCATCCTCTCAGCCATCCTGGGAATCCTGTCTACAACAGGCAGACAGAGAGCCTTCTCCACCTGTGCATCCCACCTCCTGTGTGTAACAGTCTTCTATGGGTCCCTGATTTTCACATATTTACAACCTGATAACATATCCTCCCTGAGCCAGGCACAGGTAGATTCTGTGTTCTATACCATCATCATTCCAATGCTGAATTCACTGATCTATAGTCTGAGGAACAAAGATGAGAAAAATGCTCTTCTGAAGGTCTTACACAGAAAACTATTTCCATAACAAATGGCTTTATGCAGTCAACAATTCTAACAATTATATATCATAATACCTTCAAATGGCATAACAGAAATTAAATGATGACTTGGAACATTGAAATTTGTGATGTGAATTATGATCTTAGTTGTTTGTATTAAATACAGAATCACTATATTAGGAGGTCATTTAGGCACACCAATTATTCAAAGCATGGACATATGGAGGTATGTAAAGAGGCATCTGAGAAGCTTCTCAAATTTATGCCTTAATACTGATGTGTGAACATGTGCCACTGCGTAACCTGTGAAAAATATTAAATTGTTGTTTCATATACCTAGACATTCTGTTTACTCAGCTAGTAGCAAACTGCAAGTAGAATATTAAGGTATTAAGTCATGGGAACTCCTAAAATGCACTAACACAAGAAATGGCAGCTGATGTTCTGAGTGAAAATGAGGAAAGTGTATAGAACTAATGGAAGTAAAGTCTCTGTGAAAATATTGGGTCAGAACTAATAAAAGTAAATAAATACCCCCATTGAACAGACTGGGTCAGTTCAGTGAGGTGCAAACAATAATAAAAGTAGAGAAATCTATAAATAATGAGGGGTCATTTTCCTTTGGTAGTTAAAATCATTTTTCTGTGATTAGACATGATTTTGATTTCTGATTATATAGAAACATGATCTGTTTAATAAGTATTGTATATTCTACATAAAAACACTAGAGCTAAATTTCCAAGTAACTATATTGTGCCACTCTAACTTCAAATATTTAATAAACAAATGAGTGTGTGTGCATGTGTCTGTGTTAATGCAAAAAAAATGAAGCACCAGATGTAGCATATTTTCTGAGTTAGTTTAGAAATATAGAGGTATATACTTGTTTTTCAAATCTAACAGAAATCCTCTGGTAATATTGAATCTATAGTCTTAAAGTGAAAAATATTTTTTGTTGTTCCATGAAGTGAGAATTGCAGGACTTGTAATTATTCTTTACTGTAAACCCAGATGAATGAACTCTTCCAGACATTGTAACAATATCATCCAGTACTGCCTTTATTTTGCACAAATCATTTGTAGGAATCAAAGGAATGAGTTGGGACACCATATTTATGTTTTATGTTGAAAAGAATCAAAGATTAATTTGCTGACATTCTTTTTTTAAAACAAAATGTGTCTGTGTGTAATATTTCTCTCTCCAAAAGACTAAGATGGAAAGTGTCCTGAGAAAAGGGTTTGCTTATTATTATTTGTTTTTCAGCATCTAGCAAATTATCATATATAAAAATACAAGTAAATATTGTTAGCATTTTGGCATATCTGAGGATGTATTTACAGATACATTAATTTATTCCCATATGATAATTAATGATAATTTTCTCTGCTTTTTCCTACCTCATGGAAGTATAGTGATAATTCATTAAGGCCAAGGACTCTGTTGTATTCTGTTTGGCATTTGGGCAGCCGTGTATGCATTGGGGTTCAATAAAAGTTTTGTTGACAATTTTATTCCTATAATACTTTTCCAAACATTTTTATGTTTATATTAAATATGGCATAGTGATTTACAGATATATTCCTTTTCAAATGCTGTCTTTTCTAAAGGATACAGGTAGGGAAATATGAGTAAACAATTATTTGATATATACGACTTCACATAATTGGAGTCAACTGGATAGGAAGTTCTCATATCTCATATATCAGAAACAAGACTCCTGTAAAGAGGAAATCACTCTCAGTCTTGGGAGTGACTAAACGTAGCTAATATGATGAGATTTGTGTGTGTATAGATGTGTGTGCATTTTCTCTTATCCATATGACAGTGGTCTGAGTCCTGCAAGCTTCAGTGTACAATGTAATATCTTATATTATAAACTGTTCTAAAGTATTGGATATCTTATGTAATTCTGTGGTATCATTGTTATATAGAGGCTACTCTTTATTCACTCACTACTTTTTATTAAGACTATATATAGTTTTTCCCTTCCAATCATAGTGTCTGATTAAGATAGGTTACTGTGATGATTTTTTTGGTGATCATCATTGAGTATTATTTAATGGACCATATTTTCTGAGTGTCTTTTTCTACCAGGTATTTTTATTTTTTCATTCTAAATGTAATGTTTATTATTAAATAATTATGTAAAACATCATAATTTTCCACCTTAGTTCTATTTATCCTCTTTCTAATTTGTATGTGTTTTGTTTTTCTGCAATTGCATTGAATATGTATTCTTATTCATATCTTCTATTGATAACTTAGTGTAGCTTGAAAACTTTTATATTTAGTATTAATAAAATGATGTATTTGGTTGTTCTTGTAAAATTATTGATGCTTTCTTGCTGCTATGTTTCTAGGAAAAAGACATGTCACACTTTATTTGACAATCATAAGATGAGGGAATATATTTTATTTGTACAAATTATGCTAAAATGTCCATATCTACTCCTCTCAGTATATTTGTCTCTGGTTTATCTTCCAGTCTCTTTTCTAGCTGATTTCTTTTCACCTTCCTTTAGCCCCCTGAAAAAACACAACTTTCCAGCATGAGTCATGAATTTCTTTGCCCCACTTTGTCTTTCTCACACCTGTCTTAAGGCTCTTGCTCTCTCCCATAGAGATGATCAGCTCCACAATGCTTGTGACTTTGTACCCAGCAGTAAACATTGTTTCTGAAATTTGACAGATTAATTTTCTTTTTCAACATTCTGAGAAAAGCACTACCTTAAACCATTTTTGATATATCAGGCCATAAAATGAAGATAATCATTTTGTTCAGTTTAAGATAACTTTTATATCAATGGAAAATGAAAACAAAGATTATGTTTCTTAACTAGTTTTATTTCAAAAAATACTTAAGGAATTCCCCAAAACAAATATGTAATGAAAATAAGATAAATGGAATGGAATTAGCTGGTTAATATCATGTAGATTCAGAGTCACAAATATCCATATTCAAGAACAGAGTTCTATTAGGGTTTTACAAAGGGTATTTACCTTTCAGTATATTGAAGGAGTGGGGTGTGTGGATAATGCAGCTATCTAAAAATAGTCTAGACCACAAATCAAAAAGGGGCAGTAATAGGAAGGTAAAAATATCAATGCAATTAATATTAGAGTAAATCTAAGTTTATATTTATCAAGTGTAATAAATTCCTCTAAAAAGACAAGTATGAGATTAAATCAAAATCCAAATTCCAATATAAGATATTCCTTATACAATTTTTAATAAAGATATAGCAAATCAAATCATTAGGATAAAAGGATTCAAAGTAACTAATATTGTAGAAACTAGTTTTTATTATTCCATTTAACTGAGCCTCATTTCCTCCAGGTAATTTTATCACTCTCTAATTCACTTCTTTCAGGTTCCCCAAATATGACATTATCACTGAAAATTCTCTGAAAATTATTTTTAAGAGAACAAGTCCAACTGTCTCCACACACACCCTCCACTTAGTTTTTCTCCATAATATTTATCACTCTCTGCACACATGTACTCATCACTGATGCTCCCTCTCCCACACAATAGTGTCACTCCATTTCACTTTTCTTGTTAGATCTCCTCCCTGTTCATCACCTGCACAGCCAAGCCACTGCCCATGGTCTTTGCACTTGTCTAGAACACCTTCTTCCCATGTACCTGTATGACTACCTGTATGACAAACTATTCTCTTCTTCAAGATGTTGATGAAATGCAAACTTTTATAATGAGGTCTGCCCTGACCACCCTATTTTGTCTTGCTTCCTCATATCTTTGTTTGAGAACATATCCACTATCCTGTCTTATATTTCATTTCTCTTTATAAATAGTACTTTCTACATTATAACATGGCATATCACTTGTTTCTGTTTTTTGTTTTTTTTGTTTTGTTTTGTTTCTCACAGCTAGAATACAAGCCCCAAGAAAACAATATTTTTCTATTCTTTTGCTATAGAATAGTGCCTGATAAATTGCATGTATTCAATAAAATCTTTACTGAATAAATGATTAAATTCAGTGGCATGTTTGAACATACATCATCTATTTTGAAATTAATCCAAGAAAAACACATTTCTGAATTTTAATGTCTGAATAACATAATTCAGAAGGCTAAAATTCAATATCAACATTTAAGCCTTACTTTCTCTGCATCCGTGGGTCACTTATACAAATTGGTTACAAATAATCCATAATAATAATCCAATAATTTTCTGAAGTTTAATATAAAGAAGCAATATTTTCTGAAAAATTGTAATTCTATTTAAAATTAATATTCAAAATATAAAAATTGAAAGACTGTTCAACTAGAAAATTATAAAAAGTAATACAAAAAAGATAATCTTAAGTTATTCTTGGTAAAAAAGGAAATACAATTTTGATAATATACTCTTTATATACTGGATTACAATATAAGTAATGCATATCACTAAATATAAGATAAAGGTAAAAGACCTCTCAGATGAATAATGGAAACATTAAGTTCTTGTATTTGTAAACAGGAAAAAATAAATAAATGTTATAGTTACCTGAAGGTGCTAGAGAAAGAATAAATGCAACCTAAAATGTAGGGGAAATAAAAATGATGAAACTAAAATAAAAACATTAATTAGAAAGCCAAAATATGAATTACATATATCAAAAAAGGAAAGAAATATAACTATAGAATGATACATTAATAAACTTCAAAAAAGAAAAAAAAACATTTGAACGAAAAAAGATGGAGACAAAAACATAGGAAAAAGATGTAACAGGCTAAGAGATAAAACTATATTATCATTTAAATCAGAGAATATTTTAAAATCTGGTTAGACTTTGGCTTTGACTTTGACAGAGTAAGTGGCAGGAGCATAACCATGACATCATAAAAAAACTCTAAACATGAACAAATGCACATGGCATGTGCTTTCTGGCTTTGGACAACAGACAGCACAGGTCAGTTATTTGTGAGATTCTGGAATCAAGTGAGAAGAGCATTGTGCTTACCTGTCTTTATAGACTGTTCAGCAGGAATGTAAGGAGTGCAGGCAGAGTATAAAGGTCTGGTCTTGAAGAACTGAACAAATAGAAATTTGAGTTTCCAGCAGCTGAAGAAGTGGAACAGCCAAGACATGGAACCCAGAGCTGGTGCACCAAATGTTGTGTGGGGATTCCCTGTAGGTCTTAGGCTGAATACTGAGCTGCATATGTGCAGGGGTACTGTACAGGCCTAATCAAGAGACCCTGGTACCAGGCTGAGAACACAACTACAGAGATGAGGAGTTGATGGGAGAAGTTGGAGTCATGGCCCCACCATTAGGAAGAATATTTCTGATTGACTCAGGCATGAAGTTGAGACAAAAAAAAAAAGACTTACATTAGAAGTAAGGACACTACCCTGGTACATTGAGTAAGGATAAGGACACAACCAAAAAGGTCTTCTTTATCAAAGAATAAAATGACATCTGAGAGGTTTAAAAAGGACTGTTACTAGTTCATTGCTTACCAGAGAAAACTGGATACTCCTTAAAGTAAAACAACATAAACCAAACCCTCTATAATATATCAGTCACAAATATAGGATATAATAAAAATACTAAAAAGAAGACAAAGCAAGAAAGTTTGAACCATATGAACAAATAAAGAAGTTAATAGAAATATATTTCAAGATTATCCAAAATGGAAAGTAAAACTATCTGAAATGAAAAATATGGTGTATGTGACTTGGCATTTTTCTACCCAAACCTTCTTGTTCTTTCCCCCTCCCCCAATTGCATCAATATTTCTGACCAGTTAAATGGCAAACTTGCAGAATCGGTCATGAACTTGTGAGTGATCAGTAAATCTTGTAACACTACATTCCTTATAAGGTCTGCCACACATCATGTGCTTTCCCCATCTGTAAGTGTACATGCTTTATTAAAGATCTTTCTTGTTTTCAGGAAGTGTGGACAATTGAGCTAAAAAAATGTTGTCTCTCCTCCCACTGCTGAGGTTGAGGACCCCACAAAAGCCCCCTAAAAAATGCTCATTATTCACCATGCTGGACTTGTCTGAGTCTTTCTTTGGTCTGACACATCCACCTCAGTTAGTTTAAAAGCTGTCATTTTACCACAAAGCCTTGCCATATTCGGGGCAAATGTTACCTGGAAGAACTAAACTGCAGGTTGGAAGCATAGAAGAATGTATCAGTAATATTGAAATCAGATCATTAAAATATTTTCAAATGACAAAAACAAAGTAATCAAGAAACATAGCATAGTTGGTCAATAAAATAATGAGGGAAAAGTGGATGAAATCTTATAAAATTTTGAGAAAAATATTGATTTACAGATCCAAGGAGTTCTGAAAATCCAAAGCAGGTTAAATCCAACTCAAACACACATAAACACATAGGCACACCATACTCAAACTACAGAAACTGAAAGATAAAAAGAAACAGTTAAAAGAAGCCATGGTGCAGGAGGGAGAACATATTACCTGCAGGAAATAATATATTTCAATAATGACTGACATCCTATCAAATCCATAAGACTAGAAGACAAGAAAATCTAAAAAATGTTGAAAGGTAAAAATAAAAATTACTCTATATGTAGTGAAAATATTCTTACACAACAAGGGTGACATAGAGGCATTTCAGATAAATAAAAGTTCAGAAAATTTGCTGCCAAAATACTGCAGTACAAAAAAGCTAACAAGTTCTTTAGGCTTCAAAATGAATGATATTATAACAAAAATTAATAATTTGATAGAAAGGAATGATGTTCAGGAGAAATTTTTTTTCTGAAAATCCTCCAAAAATTACCAAAAGAGGTGAAGTGCATCAGGATTGGAAATATTTGTAAATTCTGCAATAGACAACTGACTACATACAATAAAGATATTCTATTTTTAAGTTTGTAATTTATATGAGAGGAAAATATATGGCACAATGGTAGAAAAGACAAGAGAAATATGGAAATAGAATATTTTAGGGCTCTTATACTTTATGTGAAGAGGTACAATATTAATTTCAAGTAGACTAAAGTAATTTAATAATTCCATACACTCAAAAGAGGTATGGTTTTAAAAATCTAAGAGAATAAAATTGGATAATATATTTTTAATTATCCCAAAAGAAGCCTGGATGGAAGGAGCAAAGGACTAAAATCAAGCAGCATAAATTGAAAAGAACAAATCCATAACTATTTTAAATGTAAATGGACTAATCACTCCAAGTAAAAGGCTGAGTTATTGAGTCAACTAAAAAGTACTAAGCAATTGGGCCAGCCATATAGCCCAGTGGATAGGGTGCCGGTATACCACATGGGAGGCTCCAGGTTCGGTTCCCAGGGACCTCTCCTAGCAGGCAGACTGCCTTGAGAAGGGCAAGCTGCCATGGGTGGGCAGAGCCACCATGGGCAGGGCAAAAAGCTGCCATGGACAAGGCAAAGCCACCACAGGCAGGGCAGGCCGCCCGCAAACAGAGCGCAGCCAGCCACCCGTGACCTGAAGTGCAGCCGGCCGTGAATGGAAGCAGAAGCCGCCCACAAGCAG
>PVKH010029294.1:0-12682 GCA_004027955.1 Chaetophractus vellerosus | reverse complement strand
CAACCTTGGATTTGGTAGCAATTTCTTAGATATAAGCAACAAAAGCACATGCAACAAAATTTTAAAAAATAGATAAAATGAACTTCATCAAAATTAAAAATGTTTGTTCATCAAAGGACATTATCAAGAAAGTGAAGAGACAATGTACAGAATGAGAAAAAATAATTGCTAACCATATATCTGATAAGGGTTTAATAGCTAGAATATAGAAAGAACTACGATTCAAAAACAAAAACCAATTAAAAATGGGCAAAAGACTTGGTAAAAGACATTCCTCCAAAGAAGATATACAGATGGTCAATAAGCATATGAAAAGATTCTCTGTTGGTCATCAGGCAAATGCAAATCAAAAGTACAATAAGATATCACTTCATACTCATTCGAATGACTATTATTTTTAAAAACCAAAACAGAGAATAACAAGTGTTAGTGAGGATGCAGAGAAATGGGAGCCTTTTATACATTGCTGGAAGCTTTGTAAACTATTGCAGCCACTGTGGAAATCAGTTTGGTAGTTGATGAGAAAGTTGAAAATAGAATTACCATATGACCTAGCAATCCCACTTCTTGGTATGTGCCCAAAAGAATTGAAAGCAGGAACTCGCTCAGAGTTTATAGCAACATTATTCACAATAGTCAAAAAGTGGAAGCAGAAGCAAAATCAAATGTCCATCAACGGATGAATGGATTTTAAAAATGTGATACATACACACACACACACATACACACACACAGTGGAATATTACCCAGCTGTGAAAAAGAATGATGTTTTGACTCATTCTACAACATGGATGAACCCTGAGGACATCAAGTTGTATGAAATAAACCAGACACAAAAAGACAAATATTGTATGATCTTGTGTAAATGAAGTACATAGAAAAAGTAAATTTCACAGAAACAGATAGTAGCTATACAGGCCACCAGGGACCGAGGTGGAGGTCAGGCAGTGGTAAAGGAAGTTACTGCTTAATAGGTACAGAGTTTCTGTTTGAGGTGATGAAAATGTTTGGATAATGGATAATGGTGATGATAGAACAACACTATGACTGTAATTAATACTACTGAATTGTACACTTGAAAGTGGTTAAAATGGGCGATTTTGAGTTGTGTATATGTTACTACAACAAAAAGTTTTTTAAAAAAAAAAGGTTATTCTCTCAAAGTTCTGGAGGCCATAAGCCTCAGAGCAAGGTGTCAGAAGGATGCACTCCCCACAAAGACTCTAGGGGAGAAGATGTCCTTGCCTCCTCCAGCTTCTAGTGACTCCAGATATTCCTTGTCTTGTGGTTGCATAACTCCAATCTCTACATATGGCCATCTCCAGTGTCTGAGTTTTCTCTGTTTTGTTTCTTACAAGAACACTTGTCTTTAGATATAGGGCCCACCTGAATAATTCAGGATGATCTCATCTCAAGATCTTTAACTTAATTTCATCTGCAAAGACTCTTTTCCCAAATAAGGTCACATCCACAGGTTTTAAGACATGGACATATCTTTTAGGGTGGGCCACCATTCAACCCAGTATAGATGTCCAGTTAAATTTAGATTCCAGAGAAACAAGAAATATTTTTTGTTTTTACTTTTCATCCCATATTGCATGGGACATACTTATAAAAATTATTCATTGTTTATCTAAAATTCACATTTAACTGAGTGTCCTGTTTTATACCCGGTAACTCTACTTTCAAAGAGTAGAAGCGATACAATAAATTCACCTTGAAAAACATTTTCTTGGTCTCTGATACACAGTGAATTAAGTCAAAAGTGTAGAAACCTGGTGGTAGACAATGCTCTGAGCCTCTCCAAGGCCCTCAGGGGTGCGAGGATGGGCCCTTAGCCAGCATCAGAAGAGCATACTCAAGAGACAACTGCTCTGTTTATTTAGCAAGTCATATCTCGAGTTAAAAAGTTATTGATCTATTCTTTAATCCATTCTGCTGTAATTGGTTTTTAATTGTGAGTAATGAATAGGTCTCAGAGGACAGTGAGACTTTCTCTGTTTTACCCTTCAGAAGACTGCAGAAAAGGCATGGGGGAGCCACTCTATTGCTGAGGAGAGTGTGGGAGACAGGGTGTCTCTCTATGGTCTCCCGCATGGAAACCCCTGGAAGGCAGTGCAGTTTTCAGAGACAAGGCTCACAATTGCTCCTAGTGCAAAAGTAACTCTCAGATAAAAGACCAGGGCATCATGGCTCAGGGGAGGCAGAACATAGGAACTGAAAATGGGGGGACTGGAAGACTGAGAGAGGGAAGAGGGAGAAGAAGGAAAGCCAACTTTTGGAAGTACAAGTGTTCCCTCCTAGCTGAGAATTCTGAAGGGAAACGATATTTGGAATACATGGGTCCCTTGAAAGCCCTGTCTTTCAATCTACAGGATTAAAATGAATATTCCAGTTCAATTACCTAGATGTTTCACCAAAGGGAAGTATCTGTTCCAGTAGGACATAGCTAGGGCTACTAGAATCCCTTCCTTTCAAAACAGCTCTGTTCACCTATACTCAAAAATCCCATTAAAATGTTAGTACCATACATTATATGTTAACACTGTACCTTCCCACCCCCCGGCCCCTTCAGTCTTAAAAGCAGGACCATTGGCAGTTCTTCAACTCAAGGAAAGAGTCTCCAGCTTAAAGAGTTTTGCTTGGGAAAACTAATGGACAGCAGAAACGAATCACCTAACAATATGGTCTATCTGCAGTGTGGGAAAGGTCTTTGGCAGGCATGGGAAAAGCATCTGTCTCTAAATTTATGCTATTGTTTTTCTTGCTATTTAATTGCAAACATACAATTAACACACGCTTACCATGAGGTTCGAATGCACTAGACACTCAATTAAAGATCACTGAACGTACAAATGAATGGACCAATGAATGAATGTTATAGCAAGCCTCTGAGAGAGAAAATCAGTTTCCCAAGAAGTCTGCAGGCCCTCCCCTCCCCTCCTATCCCAGGCAAAGCAGAAAGTGCAAGTATCCCGGCAGAAGGTCAAGGTCACGATGCTGCCTTCCTAGTGCTATGGATGGATACACATCCCACTAATAGATGGTGGAATTTACTTTAAAGAGCCCTTGTTTCCTCATATATGTTGTTAAACTCTGTCATGATGTTCTGTGCACACTTGGATGGCCACTTCTCTAACTACAAATGAGCTGTATTTCTCACTTGGTCTCTGCTTTGGACAAGCTAACCCAGCTTTTTTTCAGTCTCTAGGGGTTAAGTCCACCCTCTGTCCCTTACATGTGCATGCAGGTAGGATCCTTGCAATATCCTCCAATCCACATTTGCCATATCTTTCAAGCTGGGCTCAAAACACCTCTTTTAAGAAGCTACTATGAATTAACTAAACTTACCCAATTTTACTGTTTTCTTCTTTAATCTGTAACACCTGAACTCTTAGACACCGTGTGTGGGTATGTTGTCAAGATTTTAGTTTATATTTTTATGCTTTTACTCAGATAAAGGGCTTTGCATATTATTGGTGCCCCAAATGTAGATTTTAAAAGTGTGAAAGTAAATGAAAATTACTATAGAGAGCACAGAAAGCTTTTGTTTCAAAACATAATGCATCTACTATTGTCCATCTGAAACAACTGTTCAGCCATTACTGTGGCCTCTCCCTGTGCTACTCAAAGTGTGGTCCATGGACCAGCAACACCTGGGAACTTGCTGGTAATGAAGGATCTCAGGCCCCGCCCCAGACCCACGGGATCAGCACCTGCATTTTGACAAGATTCCTGGGTGATTTATATACACAATAAAGCCTAAGCATTCACCTTCCCCATATCAGCATGAAATAATACATGAAACAGCTCTAACAAAGGAAAGGAGTCAATGCAGGTAGCCCTATTAATGCCTAATCAAACTTACCAATTAGAAGCAACTTTTCTAACAAAAGACTTTAAAATCCTCTTCTCATTGCCTCAGTGAGACAGAAAAGGGGGCAGACATAGGTCAGAGGGCTCAGACAAGAGTGAACAAATCACCTCCAAGAAAAACAATTGCTGAAGAAAGAGTACTTGACATTGACTTGTAGTCACTGCAATAGCAGGGACTGCAAAGGTAGGCAGGTCCCTGAAACCAGAGAGTGTCTTCAGGCAGTGGGACAGGAGGACATGGGCACAAAGGATAGCTGAGCAGAAGCTGGAGTCATCAGGACTAGGCTAGAAAAGAAAAGAGAAGCAACAGGCTGCCCCAGGTCTTAGGTCTTAGTGAACAGAAACTGGAACTTGAAATCAGGGGCCCTCTGGCTCTCGTTTATGCCTAGCATCAGTATGCCAGGTACCCTAGGTTCTCCACCTATATTATCCCATTATCCCACGATCACCACAACAATAATAGACAATAGCTGCTATTATCCCCACTGTTCAGGTGGGATAACTGAAAAACCAGAAAGACTGAAATTCATCCAAGGCACACAACTGAAAGGGATGGAGCACGATTTAAAATCAGTCTGGCTCCAAAACCTTTGCTTTTAACCTCTATTCTCTATTACCTTCTTATATTTAAGAAGAATAACATGTGTTTACTGTTCTCATTACATAGTCTGAATTCTATCATTTCCAATAGCCCTTTTGTTGGCTTCAGAAAGCCCAGAATTGGAGGACCCCTCCAGATACTACTATGCACTTAATGTGAAGTAATTTGATCCTACCTCAAAAACAAGATCCCCTCACAGTGGCCCTATGAAGGTTGGCGTCATGGAATGCTGTCTTAACAAGGTGTTTTTATTTTCCAGTTGGTATGTGCTATAAACCGCAATTGATATTCATTGCGGAATAACATATGCTGGCATTGCTAATACATGCCCATCTGACTCTTTGTTACATAAGGACTTTGTGGGAAGTCAGCTCTCATTAGGACAGCACTAGAGACTATATTCTGAAGGTTCCTCAGCCCAGCCTGGAGGTGACTTTTGTCCTCTGAGGCTGTGCTCTCCTGGTTCTTCTCCAGCCTTGGCCTCCCTAGAGAAAAACACATCTTCCTCACTTCTAGAAAAAACTCAACCATCCAAAGGTTCCAGTCACCCCTGAGTACATACACCAACCATCTCCAGCAAATCCCCCACTAGCAGCACCCTGGCAAGAAGTAGCTTATCTCTTCTGAGGATTTGTCATAAAGGAAACAACACCAGGAAGCCCAGTTACAGGTGGTTGTGAAAAGCCACATCAACCCAGGGGGCTCTTCAGCAGCATTTTCAACTGTAGACATACCAGGTAAACCCTCTCCGTTTCTGAAAGGCTTCCAGTCACACTGCAACTACTGGCCTTCATCATTATCCTCATCACATATTCCTTGAGTCTCTGAGTTTATGGCTCTCTATTGGGCTTTTAGGAAATACACATAGAGACTAATCAAAAGTTGTGCTTGTGTATTTGTAGATAATCTCTGAGAAAAGAATCTCCAGTGTGATAAGAGACCTAGGAAGCACAGAGAAAAAAAAAAACTCCTATTTAGTTTATGGATTACAAACTTGAAGGAGTATTATGTACCTTGAGAGGTCTGTAGAAAACCAGGTGCTATCCTTTTCTTCTCTCAGCAAATTAAATGTAGATATTTTCTATTCTGAAGTTTTATAAATTTCTCTTTGCATTCCAGAGCCTTTTGATTCTGCAGATGTTTTTTTTTTCAGTATTTGATGTTCCTAGGCCACTTTAAAATTACTTACTATTTCTCACTTGCTAATAGTTGAATTTTCATGTTTATTTTTAATCTTGAAAATGGGGAAACTGCTATCTCTCCTCCACTTCCTCCCACCTTAGGGAAAATGTGAGTAAATATAGTATAGAAGCTACAGAGATGGGGAAGACTGGCTGGGCACACCAAGCAGGCAGGAGGTGGAAGGAGCAGATGTTCTAAGTCATTTAGGTCTAAAACCCCATGTGCACTTTGAACAAGTTTGTTAACATCTATGACCCTAGTTTTCCTCGTTTGTGAAATAAGTAAAATACTCAACAGGCAGGGCTGGTGTAAGGATAAGGAACAATGGGGGGTAGCGTACTTGGCACAGTGTAGAAATTCAAATCATGATGGAGATGATGATGGTGGTAGTGGTAGTGGTGGTGATGATGAAGGGCAAAAGTTGCAAGGCAGAGCAGATAGGGTGAAGGTAGCAAGAGAGAAAACAGCACTGGATACAACTTAAATCAAGGACTGATCATCACTTAGTACCTATGACAAAGGAAATAATCTTCCAACCTGAGGAACAACTTCATTCTAATTTGAAAGTCACTTGAAGATTGTAAATTCTTTTAGGGTCCTCATACTATCTAATCTGACTTCAGTTTATCTCCACAGTAATCAAGAACTCATCCCTGTAGAAGGTCAGCCTAAAGTGTCCTTAGGTGGCTTTTTCCTCTGCCCAAGTTTGTTTAGAGCTCTTTTTATAAATGAGCGCAGGTATTGTGAGACAGAAGTTATTGCTTTAATTGGAAACACAGCTGATGACACTTGGAGAAAACAATTAAAAGATCCCTGAAGAAATTTTCCAAAGAGAAAAACCATGAATAAAATTATTTTTCAGGCATCTTTTATAGAGCTATAGTTCAAATGCTGTATGCTACTTATTTTCCTGACAGTTCGGAACCATTTGTTAGTCAAAATTAAATTATAGGCATTCCATTTGTAGAATAACAAATTAGTCAATTTTCTTAGCATGAATCATGAACATCTCCTTAAACTCCTGGGTTTCTTAAGTTGCTTAACACCTTCCCGTTTTCTCAATGTGAGCATCAGGCCACATTAATCACAAGACCATAACCCACTTACTTAAAAGGTATATTACATAGAAGGTCGCACAACGTGCTGTGAAATACTGTATCTTTAGCATTTGGATCGCCTGGGACATTGAGAGGAAAGATTCATTAATGAAGTGTGAGGCTCATTTTATTTATAGTCCATGGGAAAGGCTTATTTCACAGGCATCGGAAGCACTTCTTGCAGGCAACTAGTTACAGTTAATCCAAGTGTCTCTCAAAGCTAATGCTAGTCCAGTGTCGGTGGCCCTGCCAGTTAGAAGCATTGCAAAGGAGAGAGAAATTCATTTTTTAAAAAATGGATAGCACAGGGATGATGAGAATGTGGGAGAGGATTAAATCCAGACCACAGCTGGAGCCCTGATAGAAGGGGCACCTTTTCCACCAAAAGAGGGAAAGCACAAAGGCAGGTTTGGCTGTAGGCTAATTTAAAGGTTTGGAGGAAATTGAGATGGTTCCGGTCAAAGAACTTTGATTTTCTCTGTGAAGTAGTAGAAAGTCTTTTGAGAGAGGGAGTTGGGAAGAGTGGTGCTTTGAAACAGTCACTCTGGAATATGGTAGAGCAAGTTAATTGGGAAACTTGAAGTTGATGTCTACGAGCTGATAGGGGCATCAAACTTCCCAATCTGTTTCTGTCCATTTCTCCTACTAGACTGGACTCTTGAAGGGCTTAATTTCTTTTGCGTCACTAGCACCTAGGACAGCCCCTGGCACAAAGTAGTTGCTCATAAAGGTTATTTGAGCTCAGCTAGAAATGGCAAATGCTGTAATATCTGAATATAAGCAAACTTTAAATAAATGCTAGAACGTTTCTTTTTAAGTTTACAAAACACAAATGATTTGATAGTGAAGTCTAACATATACATAAAGGAAAACCCAAGTTCTGGACTTTGCCTTCCAGGTGGGTCCATTGTCTTCTAGGAAGGTCCGTGGTAAAGAGGAGGTCAGGGGAACCGGCTGTAGCTCAATTGGTAGGGCTCCGGTTTACCACATGGGAGGCCCCCGGTTCAGTTCCCGGGGCCTCCTCAAGCAGGCAGACTGCCTCGAGAAGGCAGGCCACCGCGTGGTGAGCTGACTCAGCAGGATGCCGCAGTGGGAGGAGACAAGCAGACGCAGAAGAATACAAAAATGAACACAGTAAGAGCAAGCAGAAAAGTGTGTGGGGGGGATATATAATAAATTAAAAAATAAATCTTAAAAAAAAAAAAAGAGGAGGTCAGATGAGAAGAGGCCTAAGTGCCTGAGGAGTATGGATGGTGAAGATTAGATAGGTGCCCAGTCACCTCTGCTAAAAGCCACCTTTGAAGGCAGCAGGGTTCCAGAAATAAGTTCAAAGGAATCAGCAGTGGCACCACATGTCACTGTTTCTCTAGGGAAACTGCTTTGCAGCCTCAAGTTTGGGGAGAGGCTTCAAAGCAGGGGTCCAACAAGGGGTCCATGAGCTTGAATTGAAATTCAAAAGAACATTATTCTTGTGGGGACGTGTTGGTGCGGGTGTGATATATTTATTAAATAATACACATTATAGTGTGGACTTAGTAAGGAGTCCATGGTTTTCACCTGACTGGCAAAGGAGTCCATGGAACAAAAAAGGTTAAGAACCCCTGCTTTAAAGGAAGCCCATCATTCTGGTAGTCCAGCTTGCCAGTTTTGCAAAGGGCTCTGTCCCCTGGAATGCAGGCCAGGAAAATAATAGTGCATACCTGGCTCTCTTTCTTAGGCTCCAGCTCCTGTCCCTCCTGCAACCCCCATAGCTTCTTATTGCTCCAGTGATTCCAAATTACTTCCTTGTGTTGTTCTGTGTTCCATGCTTTCTACAAGATGTTCTTTCTCACTGGAAGGCCTTCCTAGCCCCTTCCCATCCACTGCAAACTCCTACTCTTCCTTCTCAGGTGTTACTTCCTCTACAAACCTTATCTTGTCCCTTTCCCTGCGTAAAAGAGTCTACCCCTTCTCTGTCCCTGCACACACCACTAGGCATGGCAGAAACTACATTGAAATTAACCTTTGCTCCCAATGACTCGAAAAGTGACTTGTACATAGTAGATGCTCAATGCATGCTTTTTAAATTGAGTCTTACCATGCATCTACCTTGCAGACAAATGAATATTTCTTGGGTAGCAATTCATTTTAGCATTTTCTTTCTCCAACCCATAGATTAAAAATCCACTATTAGGTTTTGAATAAAACTTTTGAAAGATAGAAATAATTTAAGTGAATAATAATTTTTTTAGTTTGCTCTATGGACTTCTGAAATCAGTCTAGAAACACGAAGGTTGATACTGATTTAAATATGCCTAAAATATTACAAAAGACATGGGGGAGGATTTACGGAAATAAGACTCTGCTCATTCTCCAAATTTGGGAATATTAGAATTAGAGGCATCCCTCAAAGCCTGAAGATTGTGGCTTTAGAATAAATAAAAGGGAGTGACATTTTACACAGCAGGTGGCAAACATGAAACTCTTTATCCTGAGAATTGATACAGACTTGAAAATAAAAGTAGGTTCCAAGAACACTTAGCTATAATCTAGGATGATGGCTCCAATATGTCATTGAATAGAAATTAGAGCTATTTACCTTGTCAGCAGGCTGCACCCAACCCTTACTTACCCACAAAATGTCATTTATATCCTTGTCATAGCTAGTACCGAGCAGGATACATCCAGCTTGGTCTGATCTAACCCAGCATGGCATATCTGGTGTATTTATGCTCTCCAAAATCACAATTCTGTTATTTGGGGAAATATACTTTCTTTAAACAGATGCAGTTCTTTGATTCATCCTACATAATTTAACTGTCATTGAGCATTAAAATATAATATCTTCTCAAACAGTTACTTCATTGAACAAGTACATTAGGGAGGTCAGAGAAAAGAGCTGCAAGCTAAATGTCTTTCTGCATCATCTGTATTTGGGGAGGAAATAACTGAGTTACCAAGTGGACTAAAGTGGATATTTGGTATGATGACCCATATTGCACCATGTGGGAAGTAAAAGGAGAAAAGCAGAAAGAAGTTGTCCAGAGCCAAATGGCAAGTTGGATTCACAGAAATTATAGTCACAATATTTTTTATGTGGAGACCTCAAAATTACAGTCAATAAACATAATGTTTATAAAATGTGCATACAAATTAGCTAGACTCACAGGTCAGGATTACTTAAGGAAGTGGTGAAAGGCATAATGAAATCTATCATTTCCTTCTTATGCTTATTTTGATTTAATATCTATGGGGATCTGTTGGCGGAAGAAAATCAAGTGATCTCTTAGCATGATAACACAAGAAACAACAGAAGGCTGGGCTAATGGATCAGCAGAGGAGAGGAGGGTGGTGGGAAGCTAGGGATCAAGGCATCTCGATGTTTCACTCTTAAAAGATGTGGCTGATTCTAGCAGGAGTTATGCTTATAGGTTTCCACGTAGTAAGAGGAATTACTGAGAAAAAGGAATCATGTGCTAAGATCCTTCACCACCCAATCAGAAAATCATGCACTGGCAAACTCGACCTAGGCTTCAGAAATTCTATGAAATATTTGTTCAAATATGATGACAATATCATGTATAAACATTACAGCACTCAAAAGCTATTGAATTCCTCCCCTAACCCAACCTTACAGAAGTCACAAAGAAAAAGAGAGTTGTATGTCTCTGAAGACTACTATAAAGATTATGAGCAAACTCTGAGGAGAAACAGATTGGTAGTCACCAAATGTAGAAGAAAAATGGCAGCCGGTATGGAGGAAGGAAGGGCACTGTATGAGCAGATAGCTGGGGAGTGCATCTGAGTTCTCTTCACTTTGTAGGCCTTTACTTGCCCCCTACTACCACTGGGGCAGAGAACAGCAGTACAGCCACCCCTGAGCAGTAGTGAGGTAACTTCAGCGGACAGCTGGATAATGGCTGGTGCCAGGAGTAGCTAAAGTCTAGTGCAAGCTGACTGGCCTGCCCCTGAGTGGTCCTTCCACATCCCTATCTTGGGACTCAACAATCAAGATGGAAAAGATGTAAGAAGAGGGAAGACTCAGGGAAGAGGCAGAGGAGGTTCCCTCAGAGGGCAGAGCCTCTTAGTGAGGAAGCAGCAAGTGCAGAGCTCAGGTTCAGGCCTGGGTTCTATCAGCTCTCCATCCTGGGGCACACCATCACCCTCCTTAAACCCAGCAGGAGGCACAAGCTCGGATGTGGCCTTGGCTCATCCCCACATGACTGATGCCTAAAGCAGCAGAGGTAGGGCTTCATGGGCAGCAGTGACCTGGTATTGGAGGAGTACAGTCATGAACAGAGACAATGCACTGAACAACCTATACCCAATAAACCAGAGTTAGTGGAGAAGAGAAATCAAGAATTGAAAGTAAGAAAAAAAACATCCTCAAAGAGGGAAGAGAGGATATTGGTGATGTGAAGCAAGAGCAAAAAGTTATCAAAAAGATTCAAACAGAAATACTGGATATGAAAAATACAAAATGAAAACAACTCCATGGATAGAAAAAAGAGCAGAATGGATACAGCCAAGAGAATGAATTAGCAAACTAGAAGATCAGGTCCAGGGATTCTCCCATAAGGCATTGGGGGAAAAGGGGGTGTAAGACATGGCAGTTATGATATGTGGGAGGTATAAAGTGTCCACATCTCTTTAATAAGAGTCTCGGAGGAGGGGGAGAAAATGGAGGAAAATAGTTGAAGAAATACTTACTGAGAATTTCTAAGAATTAAAAGAAAGGTGAAAGACCTTAGAGTAAAAGGTCAGGGGGAAAAAAAACAAGGAAAAGAAAGGAGAAAGGAAGGATGCAAGGAAGAGGGTAAAGTAAAAAGGAGACAGGGATAAGGGAAGAGATGGGAAGGGAAAGGAGAGTGGGGACAGGAAGGGAAGGGTCAGAATATATAAAACCAAGGAGTCAGAATACATAAAATAATCAAGGACTAATATTCTAGACCAGAGGTTCCTAATTTTTTAATGCTATGGACCCCTTTGGAAGTCTGGCAAATCCTACGAATCCATTCTAAGATAGTGTTTTTAAATGCATAGAACAAAACATATAGGATTACAAAGAAAACAATTTACATTGAAACACAGCTACCAAAATATAAAAAAACAAATTTGTGATATAGTAATACATGCTCTCCTTTATTAATACACTACATAACAACATTTAGTGAAAGGTCTAATAACTACTGTAATTTCGAATAGAGCCACAGCCAGCCCACAACAAGCACAGTGCATGAGTGAGAAACCCTTTGTTGTTGTTGACACTGAAATTTAAGGGCTTGGGGGTAACAGCAGCCTAACCAATCATTAATGTTACACATAGCAACACGGATAGAACTGAGTGATAAAAGTAGAAAATACAGCAAGAGTTATAGTACAATACCATTGATGAAAATTAAAAACACATTCACATGCAAAGTACCAGTTAACAAGGATCCACACATATTTAAGACCATATATCAAAGACATCAGAGTGCATGCAAAGGGGGAGAAAGGAAGTGGAGCAGTGATCAGGCAAGATGAAAGAAAAACAAAATAAAACAAGAAGAGTGCTTTGCTCCAATCAGTGATGATGTATGTGCTATGAACTAAAGAGAATGATTAGCTTAACTCTCTGTATCTGAGATCTAATTAAAACAAACAAACAAACAACACCATGACAGATGATTTGCAGCTGAAACTGATTGGCATTTATTAGAATAGATAGAAAAAAATTGTAAGGTAGCAACTAAGGAGTTTGTGCAAATAAACACAGTCCTTGTCAGGTCTAAGAGCCCTAAAATTGCTGTTTTCAGAGATGCCGTTAGCACATCTCAAAAGAGTATGCCATTGAAGCCAAGTCAGGGGGAAAAGCCTAAGAGACAGGAGAGGAGGTGGGGCAGCACCCAGATTGTCCTTTCCATACTGGGCAAAGGGCACCCCCACTGTCCATCCTCTTGTCACT
>PVKH010029293.1:0-12679 GCA_004027955.1 Chaetophractus vellerosus | reverse complement strand
GCATCGGGGGGGAGGGGAGATATGTAATAAAGTAAATAAATCTTTAAAAAAAAGTGTTTTTGAGGGGGCTGCAATGAGGATAAATGCATTTTTGTGGGAACACAGAATGGGTAGGGTGTCAAGCCTTAAAGACATAATATTGTCACATGGTGGGTTTATTGAATATTTCTTGTGGCAGGACTTTTTATTGATAGTTAGTTAGAGTATTTTGGTTAATAATTGAAATTATATAAAATAAATCAAGGATTGCTAATAAGCAGGGATTTAGCTGTTATATTCCAAACTCTTATGATATGTAAACATACATACACATGCTTACTAAACCAGGGGACATACTGATATACTTGGGTTATTATTGGCTAGAGTTCTGGATAGATATAAGATAAATGTTAATATGTATACTTAGTATAATAAGCTTATACTGACAATTAGAGTGAGAAACATGAATAACATCATCAATTAGAAGATTAAGTCAATATTGAACAATGCCAGAATGACAGATAAATAGAGCAGTTGTATATATATATATACTTACCAATATTTAGTTTTTAGATGGGAAGTGTTGAATTAGCAGCTGATGCTAGAGTTTTGGCTGACAGTGTTTATGATTAATGAATTTGATACTAAAGATGCCAACCTGTGGCTATTATGCTAATTCCTGAGGAAGGGGCCAGCCTACTCAGGAAAGAACACAACAGTCCCTGCAAAGTACATTTTAAGGTTTATGCATCAGTCCCTGGGAGAGTGGCCAGATCTTCCAAGGAAGGATACACTTTTTGAAATGTACTTTATTTCTTTAATTTGTTATAAAACATTCTTGATGTGCTTGCTATTTTAGTCTCATTATTTTTCCTGAAATATGAAAAGTGTTAACTAAGAAGGCATTGGTTTGTTGGTTAACAAAGATTTTTGCATTATGTTTTATTTTTTGAACAATACATTTTCTTAATACATTTTGTATTAGGAATGTATAAACTTAAAACAAAAGATTTACATAAACATTTAATAAAATATATTTATGTGTGTATTAGTCAACCACAGGGGTGCCTTTTGAAATATCCCAATAATTGCTCAGTCTTTTTAAAGGGTATTTATTTGAGGTAGAAGCTTACAGTTACCAGGCCACAAAGCACAAATTTCTTCCCTCACCAAAGTCCACGTGTTGGAGCAAGACAGCTGCCAATGTCTCCAGTGATCAGGCTTCTGGGTTCCTCTGTTCCCAGGGCTGCATTTCTCTCCGGGCTTAGCTTCTGTTTCCTCCACAAGTTCCGCTGTAGACCATGAGGCTTTCTGTGCTTTTGTGTCTCTCCACAGGCCAGTTGTAGACTATCGGGTGAACGGCTCACTTTCCTTCTCCTGGAGCACTCCTCTCCAACATCAGAACAGCTTCTCAAATGTGCTTCTCAAATCTTCTGCCTTACTTTTATACTTGAGACCACACCCACTGAGGGGCAGGGATCAATGCCCTCCTGACTTGGCCCAGTTAACACGGTAATCATAAACCAATTGTGCCCAGATGAACAGATGAGTTTACAAGCATGATTCAATTTATATTTTTGGAATTCATAATTAGATAAAACTCTCAAACCATTATAATGCATAACATACAAGTTATAAAATTACTTAAGTATGCAATTTAGTGCATTAAAATTTAAGTATGTTAATATAATTCATAGAATTTTAACTATCAGACATCCAATGAATACATTTTATTTCTTATGCTTTTAAGATTCTTAGCATGATTGGAATAACCTGAATTTAATTTTTTTATTTTGTATAGTTTGAGGCATAGGAAACAACAAATTATTCTTCCTTATTTGGCCTCTGGAGCAGTACATTAATTTGTAATTTTAATACCTGCTTTGGTTTTGTTGTTAACATTTTAATTGGAATTGGGGCTGTAGCTCACAGTGTTGAATATAAACTTGATTTATTGTTGGCTATTTTATAGGAAGGAGAATATGTGCTGGCTTGACTTGTTTAAAGCCTTAGCAAGTTTAAAAACAATGTGATAGTGACATAACTGGATATTAATCTTTTGCAAGAAACTAGCAATATTTGGGACCACTGTATACCGCAGTGGTATTATTTTAACTTACTATAATTTATTGTTATGCACTATCCCTGGCATCCCCTAATGACTGCTTTCTTTTGTTAGTTGTAGACCTGCTTTTTTACCAGAGGTGAGGAAAATCAGATAAACTTGAGTTAAAGCATCTGCCTCTTGATTTTTAGGCAGAAAGTTAGTTTCTCTAACTTATTATTATTATATTTAAAAATAATTAAAATTGTGATTAATAGTATTATACTTTTATTTAATATTATACTGAAACATTATTAAAATTTTCAGGAAATTAATATATTTTTAAGTATTCATACAAACCTTTTACATAAAAATTTTACATTATCATAAGTTTAGAAAATGCCTTTTAATTGTACAACAGTTTCAAATACTTGATTCAACTTATAATATATCAAATGAATTTAACTATTTTTATTATTTTACCCTTTTCTAGGTAAAGGAACACATTATTTGTAACAGTTTGAAATAAAAAGCTACTTTTCACGGGTTGACTTTGAGAAAGCAGGTTTGAACATTATGTCCTTTTAAAATTGATAAAACCTGATACTCCAAGGAAGCAATAAGTCTAAAGTATAAGAAGCTACATTGATAAAACAGACTTCCTTTTTTAGTATACTGACTGTTCAGGAGAAAAACTCTTTATAAACCTTTACTAAAATAGACCAATGATTTAAGAAACTTTGAGAAAGGACAAAATTAACTTTGCATCAGTATACTATTTGAGAATAAGCCTTCAAAATTTATCAGTAGACCCATTAAAGTCTTACTTAAATCTGATCACAAATATTCCTTTTCCAGGCACTTTCTGTATTCATTCAGATTTTGTTGTGCATTTTGCTCTTTCTTAATATCCAATCATTTCATCTTAGGACAAAATTACTTTCTTTTTTCTTAATAATAAAAACACACTTCATAATCCTTCTATACACAAGGCACCAAAATGACTTCTGAAACTGTTTTCAAGCAAACACCTTACAACATACACATGCCATCAACACTTAATAAACTTGTAAAATTAACTATTTTTATTATTTTAAATTATTATCCATATTTATTTGTTAAAATAAGCACTTATTATTTAATTTTTGGCAATTTGAATAGAGCTTTTTAAATGATTTTCATTTATCAATTTAATGTTACCATCTGGAGGTATCAAAATATACCCTGACACTGAACAGGCAAATATAAGATAAATTACAATACATCAATAGAAACATAACATGTTTGATTTTATTGGTTTTGAGAAATATATATATTTTGAAACTGTGCCACCATGTTTTCCTACTTTTCCAGCAGTTGAATCTTACTGGGCCCCACAAGTCCACAGCCATCTTATCATATAGACAGTAGGGGGTTTACAGAGAGGTTGCTGGTATGTTTTCTTCATCTTAGTTAACTCTTTATGAGAATAGTGATGCTCCTGCAACTAATGCTGGATCTCCCAAATTCCAATCTTACTAAAATGTTTAATAGTCCTTTTTACTCCTGAACTGGCTAGATAGACTTTATTTTTTTCTTAAGAATTCGTTTTCTGGCAGTGACAAAGTCCAGGCCAGCACTTCCCTAGGTGGGTATGCATAAATTTGTGGAGAATCTGAAAAGTATGGGGGTGTAATTTTCACTGATGTTTTAGGAGGATCTAAAGATGGCTAAAAAAAGGCATTTAGGGGACTTGACTAAGGGTTCAATGCTGGGGCAAATGATGGGTTAAGGGAAGTCTTTTCAGGGGCATCAATGTCTGCAGCTGGAGCTGAAGGGATAATAGTAGCTTGTAATGTGCCATAAAGACACTTGGTAGTAGCTATGGTAACACTGTATAAGGCTCTGGATGGTTATTTTCAGAACATGCATTGTCATACAAATGTAAATAGGCCTCAAACTGATAGAAGACAGAACCCTCTACCTCCCCATTTCCATATTAAGAGGGCTCACTAGTTTCTGTTTGAAAAGGATTATGGGCCAGAGTAATAAGATTGCAAAGAGACCAAACATGCAAAAGAATGTGCTTTTCCTTCTGATATGTCCTCTGTAAGGCTTTTATAGCTAATTTCCATTGTTTTAAATTAAGAACTTTATGCCCTTTAGGCTGAAACCAGTTACAATACTTCTGCACAAGAGAAAAAAATTCCTCAAAAGCCTAGGATTTAATAGTTACACTGGTACCTTTTAATAAAGTTTTCAACACTGAGAGTACTGTTCAAAATTCAACTGCTGATTCACCATTTCCCTGATGTTCCCAGGGGTGAAAAACACCTTTTTGAAAACTGCTTGTCAAAGCTCCTTGGTCCCCTGTGCATGGTCAGGAAAAAAAAAGTTGCTTTTTCAGAGCTCCAGGTTGGGTGCCAAATGTTGATGGTCAGAAACTGGGTCCATGAAAACGGTGCCACCGATGAAAATAATGAGAAAGAAAGACAATTGATAGCTGGGGTCAAGGGACCCTCCACACAAATGGAAGAAAAGTGCCCCTGCCAAAATCTTCATGGCTTTTATTTAGCTGTAGTACAAAGAAAATACATGTGTGCATGTGCAAAAGTTATAGCTATGTGACTGGTTACATGTTATAAAAGTTAACAACTCTTTAGGGTTAATGGTTCAGTTCTCCTTACATTCTTGCATGTATTAGACCTTGTTAATCATTATCTGACATACACCAGATGCACTCCTAGAAGCACAGTGTGCTTCTCCACCAGGCTCTTACTGGATCCTATCTTTTTCTTGAGACATAGAGATGTCTGTCCTATCCATATCAAAGTGGCTTGTTTTCTGTTACAAGCCAAGGCTTTTAATTGAACTCCCTCATAACAGAATAGTAGAAAACTTTGGAAATCACATATCAGATAAATATTTACTATCCAGAATACTTTTAAAATTCCTACAACTTGACAACAAAAAGATAAATGACCCAATTTTAAAATAAACAAAGCTTCAACAGAGTTTTCTATAAAGATGGTATAATTGGTCAATAAACACATTAAAAGATGCACAACATCATTCCCAATAGGGCATTGAAAGTTGAAAGTACAATGAGATACCATTTCACACCCTCTAGAATGCATACTATTAAATACAGTATATAATAAATGGAGAAATATGGAGAAAAGGGAATAATTGTTCATTGTTGGTGTGAAGGTAAAATTATGGTGGTTCAGCTGTTGTGGAAAAGCTAGCGTTTCCTCAGAATGTTAATTATAGAAATACTGCTTGACCTGGCTATCCCAAAGATGTGATATCATGGACTCTAACTGATATTTGCACACCAGTGTTCATGACAGCACTATTTACAATTGGGAAAAGGTGGAAGCAACCCAAATCTCTATCATCATTTGAATGGATAAGTAAAATTGGTATATACATACAATGGAATATTATTCAACAATAAACAGGAATGAAGTTCTACAGCATGGAAGAATTTGAGGATATCATATCAAGCCAAAGAAGCAAAACTGAAAAAGCCAAATATTGTGTGATCTCACTGAATAGAAATCATGAGGTTATGCAAATTTTTAGAATCATAAACTGGTATATGTGTTACCAGGTTCAGAGTTGGGCATGGATTTGGGAATGGGGAGTCAATGCTTCATTGTTATAGGGTCTGTTTAGGGTGATGGAAAAGTTTTGTTAATGGATGATGGTGATGGTAGCACAATAAGGTGACTATTAAAACCACTAAATTCTGTATTTGCAAGTGGTTAAAATGCAAAATATTAGGTTTTATATACCTTACAAAATAAAAAATTTAAAAAACCATAAAACTGTACAACACCACAGTATTCCCTAAAATAATCTATGCAGTACAGTTAACAGTTTATTGATAGTAATGTTTTTCAACAATTGTAACAAAAGCATTTTTCATCATTGTATATTTTACTTTGGCTTTCTATAATTTCTATTTGTTCATTTATTCTTTATTCTGCTTTTACTTCTGTTGTGATTTTTCCTGTACTTCCTCATTAGATAATCTTTTCCTTAAATTATTAAGCATATTTTTAAGTCTGCTTTAATGTCCTTGGCTGCTAATTCAAATTTTAGTGTCATCTTGAAATTTGTTTCTATTAATGTTTTTTCGTTAATATGGTTCATGTAATCTTACTTTGTCTTATGTTTGGTAATTTTTAATAATATGCTGTATTTGGTACATGATACATTGTAGGAAGCCTAGATGATATTGTCAATCAGGGATACTGAGTTTTATTCTGGAAAGTAATAAATTCCTGGCAATGCCTTTGAACATCTTAGGATTTACATTATTCTTTATAAAGGAAGATCTATTTTGTTTTATCCTCAGTAATAGGGTGTGGTATTTATTAAAGAGCATTATTCATAAATCCAGGTTCCCCCAGCACTTAGTAAACTCTGGTGTTTATACTCTGCTCTCAGTCCTACAGTAGACTGTTTTGGCATGTTGCTACTCCATCTACACATATGCAGCTCAGGCTTCAGCTAAGGATCTACAGAGAATTCCAATATTGATATTTAGTTCACTTCCTTTTGATACCCTGCTTTCTATGTTCCAACTTCTTCAACAAGTGGAAACTCCAGTATCTGCCTCTTCAGCTAAGCAAGGCTCTGCTGGTTCTCTGTATCTCCCTGGTCAGCAAGCAGTACAGAAAGGCAGGATATAAGTGCATCCCTGCCCATGTATTTCCATTATGTCATGCATAACTGAACCATTATGTCATTTTCCAATTTGTAAAAATAGTTTTCATCTGCATTTGGTTCAAGTGTGTATTTGTTTATGATGGCCAGGGAATTCTCTTGCCACTAACACTGTAAATGCTGAAGACAAAATCTGATCAAAGATTTTAAATTCTTCTGATTTAAATGATAATATAGTTTGATCCTCTAGCTCATTATATTTTTTCCTATTTTTGTTATGAATCAGATTTTTTCCTCTAATGGTTTATTCTCTCTTTGTTTTGGTTATTAAATGATAGCATTTTACTCCTTTTTCCTTTTGGATAAATATTATTCAATTTTATTTGTTTTTAATTCATTGTTTTTCTATTTTATCATTTTATTTATCCCATATTTTTTGTTTAAATTTGTTGTTTTTATTCTAGCACCTAGAGATAATGGATTGCTTTTAATTATTTTTAGGTGATTGATAATACAAGAATTTAATATTTCCATTATTCATCTGAATGCCAGTTTATTATACATGCAGGTCTATAAGTTATTTATATAGGCATCCATTATATAATATTCTTGAGTTAAATACTTTAATGCCCATTTTGCCAAGAAAAAGTTGATTGCATTTTTAGTTTTATTTATTTTGAATTTTCAAATAGAAATTGTTGATCATTTTATTCTTTGAATATTTAATTTAAAATATATTGTAATTTTTTAGATAATGTAGCTCCATTAATTAAATTCTGAAGATTCATTAAAATTTTTGGCCTAATTGTAATGAATTTTTATAAATAACTCATTAGATGCTGGGAAAGAATGTTCCCAATGTTGTTTGTTATTTAAATTTAAAATGATGAAATATATTATTCAGAAATTATACATTTTTTGTTGGATTAATTATATACTAGATATGCTTTGTTCAATTGCTACTTCATTAATTTTTTAAAATATTTTATTGAATATCTACAATGTACTGCATACACAATATTATAAATGAAAGAACTTTCACCACTTGGGCCTGAGATTCTAGGGCCCAAGAATATATATTCCTCTGTATATATACAGAGAAATAAACAGAAATATGTGATATGCCATGTAAGATGTGAAAAGTAATATTTAAAATAAGAAAATATAATAAAGACTAGTGGGTGAGAGATGTGAGGACAAGAGCATGACAAAGCACCTGAAAATTGTTTGGTCAGGGCAGACCTCAATAAAAAAGTTGGTATTTGTTCACAGACTTGAAGGAGAATATTTAGTCATACATTTCATGGGAGGAACATGTTCCAAACAGTGGAATACCAGTGAAAAGCCCTGGCAACTGAGGAACTGGGAAGAGGCCCATCTAATAACCATGACATTCTACAATGTGAGTGTCTTAGTCAGCCAAAGGGGTGCTGATGCAAAATACCAGAAATCAATTGGTCTTTATAAAGTGTTTTTATTTGGGGTAGAATTCCACAGTTACCAGGCCATAAAGTGTAAGTTTCTTCCCTCACCAAAGTCCATTGCCATGTGTTGGAGCAAGATAGCTGCCAATGTATGCCTGGGTTCAGGTTTCTGGGGTTCTTCTTTTCCCAGGGCTGCATTTCTCTCCAGACTTAGTTCTTCTGTTTCCTCCACAAGGTCAACTGTAGACCATGAGGATCTATAGGCTCTGCCTCTCTACTCAAAGTCAGCTGTGAAATCTCGGGCAAATGGCTCATCTTTATCCACGGGGCCTTCTCTCATCTTCACCAGAGCTCCAACATCAAAACTGCTCCAACACTGTTCTTTGCCATGCCTTTTATATTTGACTCCCATCCCACCAAGGGGTCGGGCTCAATGTCCTGATGACATGGCCCAGTTAACACCCTAATCATAACTTAATCATGCCCAGATTAGCAGACTTGTTTACAAGCATGATCCAATATCTATTTTTGAAATTCATAATTACATCAAACTGCCAAACTGCTTCAGTGGGGTTGGGGTATTAATCAACAAATCCATGTATTTGGATGGTGATAACTGCTCTGAAGAAAAGCTAAGCAGAGGTATACATGGAGATAGTCAGACTGAAACTTCAAAAATAATTTATAGAAATTTATAATTTATAAATTTATAGAAAATTGCCCAAGGATTGTCATATTTGGACAACCTAAAAGAAATGAAGTAGAGAGTCATTAAAATACTTGGAGGAACTGAGTCTCAGACAAACAGACTAGCTAAAATAATATTCTGTACATTAGTTTCTATCTGCCTATATATATATATATATATATATATATAAATGATAACATTTTAAAAAGTTATATTGTGTCAGATATGAAAAGTAGAAGGATGATCAACAAACCCATCCTTATAACTATTTTAATCATAATTAAAATCAGTAGATTCTGAATGTTGTGTGCATGTTACTCTTCACAAAACAAATATATTACATGATCTAAAGGATGTAATGTCTTAAGGCTCTGGTCACATGAATTCTAATGATTTTGTTTTAATACTAATTTTGTGAGGAAATATGCTACTTATAAAAAATGAATTTCATGGTAAAAGTTCAAGTACATGAGTATCCTTTATTTATAAACAAAATTGAAATATTTAAAGGAAATTCTTGGTATAGTTATTACTTTATGTACTTAATGAGTCTCAGTTTACCTACTTTGTCAATCAAATGCTTTGCTATTTTAAATAGGAAAGTTTATTCATTTATATGTTCTTCACAGACTCAATCAATGTATCACATACAAAACATTCAAGTGCATTTTGATCACATTTTAGCATATGTAAGGATGTATGTATAGACGCATGAATTTAGGCATGTGTGCATATATTTTCTTTTGTTTTTGATTACTTTGGAAAGCACAATGATAATTCATCAAGGTCAAGGAAGCTGTCACATGCATGTTTTATATTTCTTTAGTATTTGGATAGTCTTGTACATATTGATATAAAAAAAATACTAGTTTAGCCAAAATTTAATTTCTAGAATTCTTCTCCAGACAATTCCTGTATATATATTAAATATGGCATTAAAATTTACAGACATATTCCTTCTCAATTATGTGTACTATGAATTAGGGGAATTAAAATAAACATAATTATATACTGTATATATGACTTAAATACTTGGGCTCAATTGTTTAGAAAGGTCTCATGTGTCACGTATGAAAAATAAACTTCCTATATATGAAAATGTCTTTAGTCTTGAGAATGACTGAAAATAGCTTATGTAATGAGATCTGTTTGTGTATGTATACGTATACATTTCTTAAATTATATTTTATTTTAAAAACAGTTTTAAATGATGTTACATAACAATATTAAGAGATCCCATATGCCCCCCTCCCTCCCCCTCACACTTTCCCGTGTTAACAACATCCTTCATTAGTGTTGTATATTTATTACAATTTATGAACATATATTGAAGCATTGCTATTAACCATGGACTACAGTTTACATTGTATGTTACACTCTGACCCACACAATTTTGTAAGTTATGACCAAAAATATAATGGCCTGTATTTAGCACTGCAATGTCATGCAGTACAAATCCAGTGTCCCAAAAATGCCCTCATATTAAACCTATTCTTCCCATTCCCATCCCTCAGAAACTCTGATGGCCACTGCCTTTATATCGATGATAAGAGTCCTTCCATTGCTAGAATAATAATCAGTCTATAGTAGAATAATAAGTCTTCTTTAATATTTTTCATTCCCCAGTCTTGAGGATTTGAGGATGCTGATGCCCACTCTGCTTCTAATTGAGAGGGGACTTAGATTCCATGGGGTTAATGGATGAAACTATCTTGCCTGTAGTTGCAGACACTCTGTTCTTTGGGATGGGCATTGTCCATTATCATCTCCTTGTTAGTTTCCTGGGTGAGTCCAATGAATTGGAGACTTGGTGTTGCAACACTGCTGTAATTTAGGATTCAACTGGCACATGGACAGAGGTTTAAGTCTCTGGGACATATGTTTATCAAGTAAAGTGCTAATTATAGGTTCAAATAAAACAGGCAGAAGAGCCATGTGTAGAGAAACTATAACTGAGATAACTCTGTCTTCTTTGAGTTCCTTTAACAATGTTCGGTAGTTTCTGTTAAGAAGCCCTTTACATCTTTAGTTAAATCATTAGATATTTGATTCTTTAAGTTGCTATTGCAAATGGGATTTTTTTCTTGATTTCCCCGTCAGATTGCTCATTATTGATGTAGAGAAATGCTACTGATTTTTGCATGTTGACCTTATACCCTGCCATTTTATTGAACTGATTTATCAGCTCTAGAAGCTTTATTGTAGATTTCTGAGAGTTTTCTATATATAGGATCCTGTCATCGGTAAATAGCCAAATGTTTACTTCTTCCTTTCCAATTTGGATGACTTTTATATCCTTTTCTTGCCCAAGTATTTGAACAAGTACTTCTAACATAATGTTATATAAGAGCAGTTACAGTGTGCATCCTTGTCTTCTTCTAGTTCTTAGAGGGAAAGTTTTAGCATTTCACCATTAAGTATAATGTTAGGTGTGGGTTTTTCCATATATACCATTTATCATGTTGAAAAAATTTCCTCATATTCCTATCTTTTGAAGTGTCTTTATTAGGAAAGTGTGTTGTAATTTGTCAAATGCCTTTTCTACATCAATAGAGGTGATCATGTGATTTTTTAATCTTTCTGTTACTGTGGTGTATTACATTTATTCTTTTATGTTGTTCCATCCTGGCATAACAGGGATGAAACTCACTTGGCCTTGATGTATAATTCTTTTGACGTATTGTTGAATATGATTAGCAAGTATTTTGTTGAGGATTTTAACATCTAAGCTCATTAGAGAGATTTGTTTATACCTTTCCTTTCTGGTGGCATTTTTGTATGGCTTTGGTATTAGGGTGATGTTGTTATCATAGAATGACTTAGGCAATGTTACCACCCTTCATTTTTTTGGAAAAGTTTAAGCATAATAAGTATTAGTTCTTTCCTGGATGATTGGTAGAATTCACCTGTGAAGCCATCTGGTCCTGCACTCTTCTTAGTTGGGATGTTTTTGATGCCTGATTCAGTCTCATTTCTTGTGATTAGTGTATTGAGTTCATCAAATTCATCTTTCATCAGTGTGGACTGCTTATGTGTTTCTAGAAATTTGTCCATTTCATCTAAGTTATTCATCTTGTTAGCATACAATTTTTCAAAGTATCTTTTTATGATGGACCTTATTTCTGGGGCGTCAGTAATGATATCCTTTCCTTATTTCTTATTTATGTATTTGTATCTTCTCTCTTTTTTCCTTTGTTAGTCTAGCTATGAGTTTGTCAATTTTATTAATCTTTTCAAAGTACCAGCTTTATGTTTTGTTAATTTTTTCTAGTGTTTTTTTCTTGTTTCAATTTTGCTTAGCTCTCCTATAATCTTTGTTATTCCCTTCATTCTACCTGCTTGGGATTAGTTTGCTGTTCTTTTCTTAATTCCTCCAAGTGTGCAGTTAGGTCTTTGACCAATCTCTGGATCTAAGGTGAGTTTCTTATAGGCATCATATATATGGATGTGTTATATTTCCTTACCAATTCTGGCAATCTGTGTATCTTGATTGGAGATATTAATCCATTGACACTTTATGTTATTACTGTTAAGACATAATTTACATTAGCCATATATTCTTTAGGTTTATATATGCCAGGTGTTGTTTTTATTTCTCTTTTTATCTTTTTTGTTATTCTTACCAATAATCTTCATTCCAAATTTCTTGTCCAACCCTCTATCTCCTGTTTTTTCCTTTCAACCTGCAGGATTCCCTTTAGTATATCTTGAAGGTCAGTGTCCTACTGACATGGTCCAATCAAAGCCATAATTATAATTTAACCATTTCCAGGTACAGACCAATTTATAAACATAATCCAATATCTATTTTTGGAATTCATAAACAATGCCAAACTGCCACAAAATGCATAAGCATAACCTCAGGAATGACTTCCCATCTCACTTTGA
>PVKH010029292.1:0-12475 GCA_004027955.1 Chaetophractus vellerosus | reverse complement strand
AACTTCCTCCCATGCACCCCCAACCCTGATACCCCCCACCAATGATCCCCTCCCATCCATGTTTAACTCTTCTGTGATCCAAAGCTTTTTCAAAGATGAAGCCAATACAATAGCCAAATAAAACTAATAGGAAAATGAAATAATAATGATATTTAAATGTAAGAGTAAAATGTATGAAAACTTAAAAAAATCAAAAATAAAATAAAGTTAAAGGGTTGGATTATTCAAAAAATGTGAAAAAAATTAAAAAATATATATATATATAAATTTTTTTGACATTTTGCCTTTTATTGGTGCAATATCTGGTGTCCGGTCTGTTCCATGGTACCTTCCCCTTCTCACCCCCCAAAGTCCCACCATTTTTCATTTAATTTTCGAAGAAGTTTTAGGTCACAGGACAGTCACACAAAGAATACAAGACACTCTCATATACTCAACCTCTTCCCCTATTCCACACCCCACACCAAAACCTTTTTGTATGTGGATGGCATCACTATTATAACTGATATACAGATAATGAAATACAGCTACCAAACATTGTCATTGGTCCACAGCATGGTCCACATTTTAGATTGTACACTTTTATAAATTTTGATGATATTCACCCTGCTCTGTGTCCATCACAGCAAGGCCATGAAAACATTTCCACTGACCATTAAATACCCCCTGTTCAATCCAATCTGTTCCTCCCTCCCACTCCCCCCAGGGACTACAACAACCCCCTGGCTTGACGTTTTGGATGACAGGATTCAGAGGTACATGCAACAAAGTGTCTTTACCCACTGGTTCATCCCCTACCCCTAGGAACTGCCCCTGTTCCCAAGAGTCACCCACCTGTCTATTTCTGAGCGAATCGGCCCTACAAAAATAGGGAGTCCATCTCCTTCTCTCTAATTGTGTGGGTTTCCACCACTGATACAACACATTATGACATGATGAACACTCCCACACCCCATTCTAGATACACCCCCCCAAATGTCCCCCAGCCAACACCTCAAAGCTGTGACACCTCCCTGTCACATTGCCACAAGAGCATTCACACCTCTGCATTCCCAACCCCACACCCATAAGTCCCAAATGTTCACCCAGTCTCTCTCAGACCCCCTACCACCAGCCTCCTGGGCACTCCAACTTACACTTCTGAATCCTCCCACCTGCCAACACTGCACCACCAAACCCAAAAATATCACCACCCACCTGTCCCATCCCCCCAACACACAAGCAAACTCCATCACCTCACCAAAGATTACATCCCTATGGATGATGTCCCACAACTTTCTCTTCTCTTTCTCTTTCTTCTACACCTATCTTTCAGACCCTAGTTCTCAGGGACTGTTCAATTCCCTTAATTCATATCAGGGAGATCATGTTCTGTTCATCCTTCAATGCCTGGCTTGCTTCACTCAACATAAGGTCTCCAAGATCTGTCTATGTTATCCCATGTGTTAGCACTTTATTCCTTCTTACTGCTAAGTAATATTCCATTGTAACACATTTTATTTATCCATTCTTCTGTTGATGGGCACCTGGATTGATTCCAACTTTTGGCAATAGTGAACAATGCTGCTTTGAACATTGGTGTGCATATGTCTGTTTGTGTCTTTGCTTGCAATTCTTCTGGGTATACCCCCAGCAGTAGAAACACTGGATCATATGGAATATCTATAGTTAGTTTTTTGAGAAACTGCCAAACTGTCCTTCACAGTGCTCAGACCATTCCACAAACTCACCAGCAGTGCATGTGGGTTCCCATTCCTCCACATCCTCTGAAACACTTATAGTATGCTCTTTTTTCAATAGCCACCATACTAATGGGTGTAAGATGGTATCTCCTTGTAGTTTTAATTTGCATTTCTCTAAAAGCTAGAGATGTTGAGCATTTTTTAATGTGCTTTTAGTCATTTTTATTTCTTTCTTGGAGAAGTGTCTTTTCATTTCACTTGCCCATTTTTTTAATGGGTTGTTAGTCTTTTTGTTTTTGAGGTGTATGTTTGCTTTATATACGCATGATATTAGGCACCTATCAGATATATGGTTAACAAATATTTTCTCCCATTGGGTAGGCTGCCTTTTTATTTTCTTGATAACATCCTCTGAGGTGCAAAAGTTTTTAATTTTGAGGAGATCCCATTTATCTATTTTTAATTTTGATGCTCATGCTTTGGGTGTGAAGTTCATGAAGCCATTTCCTATCACAAGGTCCTGTAGATGCTTCCCTACATTATCTTCCAAGATATTTATGGTCTTGGTTTATATTTAGATCTTTGATCCATCTTGAGTTGATTTTTGTGTAGGGTGGAGATGGTTTTCCTCTCTCATTCTTTTGGATGTGGATATCCAGTTCTCCATGCACCACTTGTTGTAGAGGCCATTCTCTCCCCACTGAGTGGACTTGGCAGGCTTGTCAAATATCAGATGACTATATGTGAGGATTTATACCAGTCCTTTTAATTCAGTTTCATTTGACAATGTGTCTATCCTTGTGCCAGTACCATGCAGTTTTCACCACTGTAGTCTTGTAGTATGTTTTAAAGTCAGGTAGTGTGATACCTCCAACTTCATTTTTCTTTTTCAATATGTCTTTGGATATTCAAGGCCTCTTACAGTTCCAAATAAATTTTGTTGTTAGTTTTTTGAATTCTTTAAAAAACATAGTGTTGATTTTTGGAAGCCTAGGAGGTTCTACTGGGATCTGCATAAGTGTTATCTCTGGGTTGACATCCCGACTCACTTTTAAGTCTCTTACCTCTATGAACTCATTTGTCTTTACCAATTCCCCCTTTTATTCGAA
The DNA here is from genome assembly GCA_004027955.1 of Chaetophractus vellerosus. NCBI lineage: Eukaryota > Metazoa > Chordata > Mammalia > Cingulata > Chlamyphoridae > Chaetophractus > Chaetophractus vellerosus. The sequence goes on along the minus strand of PVKH010029292.1, from coordinate 9,684 downwards.
GTCTTTTTCCAGTCATACTGCCCATTGGCATTTGTTAGTAATCCCTCATTGCCAGGGAGGCTCATCCCTGGGAGCCATGTCCCACATATTCTGAGTTTGGCTTAGAGAGAGGCCACATTTGAGCAACAAGGAGATTCTCAGGAGGCAACTCTTAGGCACCGCTTAACACAAGGCAATTTCAGTTTCAACAGCAATGACACATAAGGCTAGTCATCAATAACAAGGGTCCATCAATGGATCATCCTCCTTTGCGAGACACTGCCCCTTCACTCAGGGGGATGTTGCTACTCTTCTGGAAAATATAGCAGAGCTCTCCAAGATGAGAATTCAGGTTCTTCCATTTACTGAGTAATACTTCACCCCATGACCATGTCCCATGAGCATTTGAACAATTATGTATGCCTTTTATGTATGTTCAGGTGGACTTCTTCCCATGCACCCCCAATCTTGACACCCCCCCACCACCAATGATCCTCTTCCATCCCCATTGTGACTCTTCTGTGATCCATAGCCTCTTCACCGCTGAAGACATCACAATAGGCAATTGCAATGAATAGGAATATGAATAATAATGGTATTTAAATGTAAGAGTTAAAATACAGGAGAACTTAAAAATACAAAATAATTTTAGAAAAGTTAAAAAAATAGAAAAAGGAAAACAATATTTTATTAAAGGTTTGCGCTATTCAAAAAATGTAAAAAAATATATGTATGTATAATTTTCCCCCTATTGTGCCTTGTTGCTGCAATATCAGGTGTCCAGTCTGTTTCATGGCACCTTCCTCTTCTCACTCTCAGGCAGCCCTCCTTTTATCATTTAATTTTCAAAGGAGTTTTGGGTCACAGCAGAGTCACACACAGAATACAAGACAATCTCATATACTCAACCTCCTCCTCCATTCCCCCCCACACCAAAACCTTTTTGTATGTGGATGGCAGCACCAACATAACTGACAAACAGATAGTGAAACATAGTTCCCCAACATTGTCATTGGCCCACATTAAGGTCCACATTTTAGATCATACACTTTTATGAATATTGATGCCTGTCACCCTGTCCTGTATCCACCACCGCAAGGCAAAAGAAAACACTTCCACGGGCCACCAAATGCCCTATATTTGATCCACCCCATCCCTCCCCACCACCCATGGGCCCACAATGCCCCCGGGATCAACTCCCCAGATGACAGGATTTTCAAATTCATGCCACAGAGTGTCCTGGCCAACTGGTTCATCCCCCACTGTGAACCATCCCTAACAACATCATCTGAATGCAAGAGTCAAAACATAGGAGAACTTAAACAATAAAAAACAATGTGAAAAAAATTTTAAATTAAAATAAATAAATAAATAAATAAATAAATAATAAATATAAAAAAGAAACTAGACATTGCCAGTGGACTGGACTATTCAAAATATGTGGAAAAACAATAACATATTCATGTATACAAATTTTTTTTCCTGATTTTGCCTTGTCGGTGCAATATGTGGTGTCCAGTCTGTTTTGTGGCACCTTCCTCTTCTCACTTACAAGCATCCCAACTTTTTACATTTAATTTTCAAAGAAATTTTATTAGGATTGCATTAAATTTGTAGATTAGTTTTGGTAGGATAGACATCTTGATGATGTTTAGTCTTCCTATCCATGAACAGGAAATATTCTTCCATTTATTTAAGTCTTCCTTGGTTTCCTTTAACAATGTTGTGTAGTTTTCTGTATTTCAGTCTTTTACATCTTTAGTTAAATTTATTCCTATGTATTTGATTTTTTGTTACTCTTATAAATGGTATTTTTTCTTCATTTCCTCCTCAGATTCCTTGTTATTGGTGTACAGAAATGCTACTGAAGTTTGAGTGTTGATCTTATAGCCTGTGACATCACTGAACTCCCTTTTATGTTTTAGAAACTTTGCTATAGATTTCTCAGGGCTTTCTGCATATAGGATCATGTCATCTGCAAATAATAAAATTTTTACTTCTTTTCCAATTTGGATGCCTTTTATATGTTCTCCTTGCCTCAGTGCTCAAGCAAGTACTTCTAAGACAATGTTAAATAGGAGTGGTGATATTGGGTATCATTGTCTTATTCCTGATCTCAGAAGGAAGGCTTTTAGGATTTCACCATTGACGATGATGTTAGCTTTGGGTTTTTCATATATATCCTCTATCATGTTCATAAAGTTTCCTTCTATTCCTATCTTTTGCATTATTTTAATCAGGAAATGATGCTGTATTTTGTCAAATGCTTTTTCTGCATCTATAGAGATAATATTGTGACTTTGGCTTTGGTATTAAGGTGATGTTGGCATCACAGAATACTTTGGGCAATGTTTTTTTCTACATTTATATTTTGGAAGAGCTTAAGCAGAATTGGTGTTAGCTCTTTCCAGAATGTTTGGTAGAATTCAGCTGTTAATCGTAGGTCCTGGACTTTTCTTAGTTGGGAGGTTTTTGATGACTGAGTCTATCTCTTTACTTGTAATCGGAATGTTGATTTCATCAATTTGTTCTTTTGTCAGTGTAGGCTGCATGTGAGTTTCTATGAATTTGTCCATTTCCTCTAAATTATCATTCTAGTTATCATATAATTTTTCAAAGTATCCTCTTATGATACTATTTATTTCAGTGAGGTCAATACTGACATCACCTTCATCATTTCTCATTGTGTGTATTTGCATCTGCTCTCTCTTTTTCTTTGTTATTCTGGCTAAGCTTTGTCAATTTTATTGATCCTCATGAAGAACCAGCTTTTGGTTTTGCTTATTTTTTCTAGTGCTTTCTTATTTTCTATTTCGTTTAGTTCTGGTCTAATATTTGTTATTTCTTTCTTTGTGCTTCCCTTGGGTAAGTTTATTGTTGTTTTTCCAAGTCCTTCAGATGTGCAGTTAGTACTTCAATTTTAATTCTTTCTTCTTTTTTTAATATATGCATTTACAGTTATGAACTCCCCTCTCAGTACAGCTTTGACTCCATCCCATAGGTTTTGATTTATTGTGTTTTCATTTTCATTTGATTTGAGGTAGTTACTGATTTCTTTTGAGATTTCCTCCTTGACCTACTATTTGTCCAAGAGTGTGTTGTTTAACTCTTCCATATGTTTGTGCATAATCTGGTTCTCTGCCACTTATTGATTTCCAAATTCATTTCACTGTGGTCAGAGAAATTACTTTGTATAATCTCAATCTTTCTGAATACATTGAGAGTTGTTCTGTGACCTAGCTTGTGGTCTGTCTCGGAGTATGGTCCATATGTGATCGAGAAGAATGTATATCCTGCTGTATTTGGGTGTAGCATTCTGTATATTTCTATTAGGTCTAGGTCCTCTAATGTATTATTCAGTGTCTTTGTTTCTTTACTTATTCTCTGTCTAGATGTTCTTTTTAATGGTGATAATTTTGTACTAAATCTCCCTCTATAATTGTAGAAGCAGTTATTTCTCCACTTAGTTTTTCTAGTGTTTGCTTCATGTATTTTGAGGCACCCTGATTAGGTGCATGAATGTTTGATGATTGTTCTCTCTTTTTGAACCATTAGCCATTTTACTAAAATATAGTGTCCATCTTTGTCTCTTATGATAATTTTGCATTTAAAGTCTCTTTTGTCAGATATTAGGATAGCTACTCCTGCCCTTTTCTGGTTATTTTTTGCTTGTGAAATTGTTTTCCAGCCATTCACTTTCAGCTTCTTTGAATCCCTGGGTCTAAGGTGGGTTTCTTGTAGACAACATATAGATGGGTCGTATTTCCTTATCCTTTCTGTCAATCTGTGTCTCTTGACTGTTAAGTTTAATCCATTATCATTCAATGTTATTACTCTCAGAAAATTTCTTACATCAGCCATATTTTCTTTGTATTTATGTATGTTATATATTGTTTTTATTTCTCTTTTTGTCTTTTCAGTAGTTCTTACACTCTCCTGCAACTCTCTCTCTACTGTTTTTTTCCTTTCATTCTGCAGAACTTGCTTTAGTATTTCTTGAAGTGCAGCTTTCTTATTGGAATATTCTTTTAATTCCTGTTTATCTGTGAATATTTTGAACTCTCCATCATTTTTGAATGCCAGCTTTGCTGGATAGAGAATTCCTGGCTGGACGTTTTTTTCTTTTAGTACCTTGACTATGTCATAACACTGTCTTCTTTCTTCCATGGTTTCAGCTGAGAAATCAGCACTTAATCTTATTGTGCTTCCCTTGTATGTGATGGTTCTCTTTTCTCTTGCTGCTTTGAGTGTTTTCTCTTTGTCTTGAGTATTGGGTATTTTGACAAGTGTATGTGTGGGAGTTGACCTGTTGGGATTTATACTGTTTGAGGTGTGCTATGCTTCCTGGATATATATATTCATCTCCCTCAGTAGGGTTTGGAAGTTTTCAGCCATTATTTCCTTCAACATTCCTTCTGTTCCCTTTTCTTTCTTGCCTCCTTGTGGGATGCTGATAATGTGTATGTTTGAGCATTTTGTGTTCTTGGTTAAATCCCAAAGTCCCTGCTGGATTTTTTCTATCTTTTTATCTATCTGTTCTACTATCTGTTTGATTTCAGATGTACTGTCTTCCACATCACTAATTATTTCTTCTGCCTGTTCAAATCTGTTGTTATGTGAATACATCATCTTTTTTATTTCTTGGATTGTGCCCTTTATCACCATCTTATCAGTTATCTTTTTACAAATGTTTACAATTTCTTCAGTATGTTCTCCCAGTGTCTTCTTAATATTCTTAATCTTTTCCTTCACTTTATTAATTTGGTCCATGATATATGTTTGGACAGATTTGATTAGTTGCTTGATGATCTGCATCTCTTCCTGGTTTTTAGTTTGTTCATTGGAATGGTCCATGCCTTCCCGTTCCTCAGTATAGTTTGTAATTTTTTTGTTGCACTCTGGTCATCATTTTATCTTCATGGGTTTATTTAGTTGACTAGGTTCTCACTATGCTCTAGAGTTTTATTTAGCATGTAGTTCTGTGTTTGTCTTAAGTTTTCTCTTTGACACTTTCTTCTTCTTGTTCTATTTCCTTGCTTTTTTCTATGTTCCCTTGATGGAAAAAGATTAAGGCCAGAGGAATCAAAAGGGGTAAAAAAGGAAAAAGGATAATAGTACTATTGATAAAAGTTAGAAAAGGAGCCATATCAGACTTCATAAAATTAATATTTAAATCATGTAGGTAGTGTATAGTAATAGGGAAAAAAGTGGAGTACTTACATTGGAATGGGAAATCAAATAGAGAAAAATATATGGAATGATTTAAATGGCCTGAATGATGAGACAAGAGAAAAATAGTATGGAAAGGGCTGAAAGGAAACAGTTAATACAAAAACAAGTAGGAAATGAGAACAGAATACACAAGATAGAAATTGACACCCATGCAGTTGAGGGCAAATGAAAAAAGGTGGAATGTAAGAACTACCACAGAAAGCTGAAGGTATAGAGATTAAGGAAGGAGAAGAGATAGTGTTGGAAGACACAGTAACTATACACATAGAATGGAAAATCAAGGAAGAAGACTGGCAAAGAAGAAACAAGCTAACAGCACCTAATTAAAATAAGAGGGGGGGGAGGGGAGAGGAAAGAAAAGCAAGAAACAAACAAACAAAGAAGAATCAAACAAACAAAGAAGAATCAAACAAACACAGAAGCATGCAGTCAAACAAAGCTAAGGAAGAACAGCATTCCTTCTTGGGCCCTTGTGGAGTGTGTCAGCCTGCTTTCATCAAGAAATTACCCTGAAGCCTTCTCTGTGCAGGCTTTGAGGCAGAATTTATCAATTAACGTTAGTCAACAATTTTCTCTTTTTTTTTTTTGATGAAATAAGGGTCCTTCTGGGCCACCCCCTTCTGTGAGGGGACCCTCAAATATGCTTGTGTAAACTTATCATCTACTTCCCACTGACCTGACCCCCTAGGGGAGGTGAGACTGTTTCTCAGCACAGAACTGTAAAATTGATGGCACTACCCCTTCCTGAGCCTAGTCTCTGTGTCCCATGGCTGTTTTGTCAATCAATCTTGCATAGCAGATTTGCCTCTCCCCTCATCCTGGCACCACGTCCAGCTGGCTAATTCACTCCCTAAAACTGCTAGGGGGTCCTGGTGATCAAACCCACCAAAAGGAAACCCCTCTCCACCCTTTGCCATAACCTTCCCACTCTTGGAGAGTGCTCCTCCTCATCAGACCACTGGTGGGACATAGGGCCAGTCCAGCCCCCCACCCCAAGGATAGGGCTTAGCTGCCTGAGTTTCCACCTGGGGGAAAAAAAAACTCATGATTTTATATTTACCAGTCCACCTCACCTTCCACCTCCCTCCAGATCAATGCCCCCAGGACTCTTGCTCCACAAGCTCCCAGAAAAGACCACCCGGGGAGGAACCCAATCCTAATCAGCCGTGCTGCACCCGAGAGATGATGAGTGTCCACTTAAACTGATGCCATCTTAGATGCCCCATTCATTTACATTTAATGTCACTACTGATAATACATGCCTTTTTTTCTGTCATTTTGTTGTACAGACTTTGTAAGTTGTTAACATTTTTTCCTCCAATTCTGTAAAAATCTACTTTTATATTTATTTGCTTTATTATGTTGTACCATATAGAGTGCCTGCTCATTTTTATATACATATATTGTCCATTTGTTTTCCCAGTGGTTATCCTAGGGTTAAAATTCAACATCCTAAATATATAACAATAATGTTTGATTTGATGAACATTAACTTCTCTAGCATGCACATAGACTTTCCCTATACCTGTGTTCCCCCCACCATTTTTCGCACTTGTTTCCAGTTTGTACATTTGTACATTGTATGTCCAAACAACCTAGATTAATCATTACTTTTTATACATCTACATTTTGGCACCTGTAGAAAGTAAGAAGTGAAGTTACATACCAAATAATACAATACAATATTACTGGCATTTATAGTTACTAAAATGGTTAGCTTTACTGCAAGTCTTTGTAACTTTATGTTGCTTTGATCCAGGCTAGTATCCTTTCATTTCAGTCTGAAGAACTCCCTTTAACATTGCTTTTAGGTCAGGTCTAGTAGGGATGTTGTAATGGTTTCAGAGTTTTATTTAATTGTGAATTCCAAAAATATAAATTGGATTATTCTTGTAAACTAATCTGTTCATCTGGGCATGATTAAGTTATGATAAGGGCATTAACTGGGCCCCGCCCCTCAGTGGGCATGGTCTCAAGTATAAAGGCTAGGCAGCAGATATGAGTTGTGGAGATTTGAAGAAGCAGATTTGAGAAGCAGTTCTGTTGTTGGAGAGAGCCGATCGCCTACAGCTGGCCTTGTGGAGAGACGCAACGCAGAGAGTCTCATGGTCTACAGCTGAACTTGTGGTGAAAGCAGACATTAAGCCTGAGAGAAACATAGCCCCACGGAACAGAGGAACCCAGAAGCCTAAACCCTGGAGATGTCGGCAGCCATCTTGCTCCAACATGTGGACTTTGGTATGGGAAGAAATTTATGCTTTGTGGCCTGGTAACTATAAGCTTCTACCCCAAATAAATACCCTTTATAAAGACTGACCAATCTTTGGTATATTTCAAAAGGCACACCTGTGGCTGACCAAAACAGATGTACTTCTTCAGCTTTTGTTTATCTGATAACGTCTTCATCTCCTGTTCATTATTGAAATAGTTGCTCAACAGATATATAATTCTTGGCTGATAGTTGTTTTCCTTCAGCACTTTTGTACTTCAACCTCATACTTTCTTGTTTCCTTGGTTTCTGATGATAAATTGGCACTTAAACTTATTCAGTCTCCTTTGTATGCAGCAAAGTGCTTTTTGTAAAATATATTTTTAATTATTTTAAAGATATTTAGATTACACAAATGTTACACAAAAATATAGGGATCCCCATATGTCCCACTCCCCACACCTCCCACACTCTCCCACATAAACAATATCCTTCATTAGTGTGGTAGATTCATTGAAATTGATAAATGCATCCTGGAATATTGTCATTCATCATAGACCATAGTTTACATTGTAGCTTACACTCTCTCCCACACAATTATGCAGGCTATGGGAATATATATAATGACCTATATCTGTCATTGCAATGCCATTCATGATGATTCCCAAGGCTGGAAAAAGACTCCACATTGCACCTGTCTTTCTGCCCACCTCCACCCCTTCTGCCCCCAGAGCCTGCAGTGGTCACTGCCTCCACATCAATGCTGTAATTTGTTCCATTGATAGAATCACAATAAGTTTATAGTAGAATACCAGTAAGTGCACTCTAGTCCATAGTTCATTCCCGAATCATGAGGATTCTGGGATGGTGATGCCCACTCCACCTCTAATTGAGAGGGGCCTTGATCCCATATAGCTGATGGAAGCGACTTTTGCTTGCACTTGTAGGCTTTCTTGTTTCCTTGATACTATGCTTTTCAATCCTCACCTCCTTGTTAGTTGTCCTGGGAGAGTCCAATGAACTAGAGAGTAGATGTTGCAACTCTGCTGAGGCTCAGAGCCCAGCTGGCACAAACACATCCCAAAGATACCAGTCTCTTGGATGTACACCCACCTACTCCAATACCAAGTATAAATAGAAGGGACAGGTGAGCCATGTGTAGGGAGACCATAACTGAGTCCAACTCTGTCATTCTCAGGAAAACAAACTCCAAAGTAGGGCCCAATATTACAGTGATGAAAGGAAAAATGTCAAAAAATATTTTTAAATATTTTTCATTAATTTTTAATATCCCAATTCTTAAATTTTATTTTATTTTTAGTTTTCTTTAAAATTTTATGTATTTTATTACTTATATTTAACCCTACCATTATTACTTTATTTTCCTATTAAATGTATTTTGCTATTATATTGGCTTCATTTTTGAAGAAGCTTTAGATGACAGAAGGGTTACAACTGTGGCAGGAGCAGATCATTGGTGTGCAGTGTCAGTGAAGGGGGATACATGGAAAGACGTTCACCTAGACATACACATAAGGTATATAAAAGTGTTCAAATGTTAACAAGGCATTGTCACAGTGGGTGGAGATTCATACAATAACCAAGAGAATATTGAATTTTCATCCTGGAGAGCTCTTTCACTTTCTCTAATATAACAGCAACTGTCCCACAAGTGCAGGGGCAATGACTGGTGAAGGTGCATGGTCCATTAAAAGGCCCTTTATATTGATGACTATGCTTGTCTTTGCTCTTGAAATGGAAACTTAGCCTAGTGTTGTGGGGTGCCTAAGAGTTGCCTCCTGAGAGCCATTTTATTGCACAAATGTGGACTCTCTCTAAGCCAAACTCAGCATATAAATGCATTACCTCCAGGCCAGCTTGAGACTTGACTCTCTGGGATGAGTCTCCCTGGCAACAAGAGATTACTAACAAGCACCAACTAGAAATGCAACTGGGAAAAGAACTCAAATAAAAAGGGGAAAAGGAAAAGAAAAATGAGTTTATATGGTTTAGAGTCTTTAATGTGATTCAGGATGTCATCTTAGAGGTAACACTTATGCACATCTCAGCAGGATCTCATAGACTGCCAAAATGGATACTACTTCAATATATTGGGTCTCCTGAGGACTCTAGAGACACCCAGGTCCTATTGTCAACACAGTGCTTTTGTGTTGCAACTTTTAAAACTCTCTCCTTGTCCTTTGTATCTGCTAGTTTAATCAATATATACGGGGGTGTATTTTTCTTCCTGTTTACCTTGTTTG